>KZ451944.1:1024825-1082242 GCA_002786265.1 Apostasia shenzhenica | reverse complement strand
TTGTTGGGCTTTTAAATTTATTCGATGCGTGTTAATATCGAGAAAATTATTTCAATCTTTATCGTATATGCGGCCAGCTTCTCGACAAAAACAGCATCTTTGATAAGTTTATTCGGCAAAGACCCAAATAATGGATCTTTATCTACTTAAAATTTTCAACAATCAAGAATCACGACGAGTCCTAAATTTCCAAAATGGTGCGAAATTAAATGCAGTCATCCAAAATGCCTAACACAGAAGATAATGATAAACCTCATTCTTGAAATTCGGTCGTAGCCTATAATACTATAACAGTAAAAAGATACATCAGGTACAAAAGGTTCGATCCTCGTTGAGGATCGCACAAAAATCGAGTGGGAGGGACATGCCCCTACGTCACTCTGTGTCATCGAAACAAGAAAAGGAAGCTACAAAGTCTGCCGCTCTATTAGCGGCTCTATAAACATGAGATATCCTATATGCCTTGAAGGCACAAAAAAGCTCAGCAATCTGGGCCATGGTCTTGTCGGAAGGGTGTCCTCTGGCTGTCCGGTGAAGGTCAGCAATAGTGATGGCAGAGTCGCCCTCTATCCAAATTCCGTCTATCGTATCCGCCCACTCTTGGGCGGCTGTTATCGCGATGAGTGCTCCCGTGTCTTCTGCTGTACTAGCGGCATGGGTGTAGAGCTTATAGCCAGTCGCTAGTAGAAGGTTGCCACAGTGATCCCACAAAACCCCCCTGCACTTGCCGCACTGTTCTGTTTAACATTCACTCTACAAAGAATACAAGAGACGTGCTTGACTTGATATACACATTCATACATGCGGGTTTTACATGAACGTATTTTAATTACAAATTTTATGTATTTTACCGTCAAACATGAAATATATATAACATATATACCACCAAAAGTGTATAAAATTATATGTTTCAAATGATATTTTGAAAAGGTATAAATCAAATTACTGATATATTTTTATATATCTTATCCTAAATTAAGTTTAACGTGAATTATAAATATAATAATCTTAAAAAAAATTAAAGTTTCAAGATAATTTTATAATTTTTTAGTATAATATATGTAATATTTTATTTTTAATAATAAAAAATATAAATTTTTATAATTAAAATATTATTCGTATAAATACCCATATATATATATATATAAAACTTATTAGAAAAATAATTATTTTATAGTGCGAGAAAAATCAAATCCAAGCATATTTAAAAGTTTTTTGAATTTTTAATAAAATCAACGCACGAATAAAAGATTTGAAACAATTTTGGGCTAATTCTGAGTTTTTATTATTATTTTTTGAAAATAACTCTAAGTTTTTCATGACTCCTTCAAAATTTGATTATATACGGCTGGAAATAACTTTATTTATTTATTTGATAAAAAAAATAACTTTATTTAACAAAATCTCCAGTATTCTTCTATTACGTCAGTTTAATAATTAATCGATATATTAATTATTTATATTTTAGTTTTTAAATTCACTATAAAATAATTATTAATTTCAATAAAATTGAAAGTAATATTCCGTAAATTTAGTCCATTAAATTATGAAAATAAATTGATTAATTATTGATATTATATAATTTTTTTTCAAATATTCAGTTTCAACACGGTTTCAGTTTGAATCAAGCTTGATTTAATCTCGAGAACTAAAATTAAATCAACCCATATCTAAACTCGAGTTGGCCCGAAATCAAAGTGATTCAATTCAAGCCATTCTCAACTCCAAAATCTTAAATTAAATCTTTTAGATTCTGTTTTAAAATTTGAGTTAACTTGATTCTATAATTGAATCAGCTTGGAATTAATGAGTCGAGCAGGCTCGAAATAGAAATGATTTCGATTCGAGTTCAATTCAGCTAATCTCAAATCAAAATTTTTATAATCTGATTGGAATCTTCCAACAAAATGTTGTTAATCTTTTTAAAAGGCACATTATATTATTCTTTTTGTGGATACAAATCTTGGTGTTCTTATTAATTTATAATCTGTAAGAATATCACCAGTATTTTATTTAATCTAAGAAGTTCAAAAAATAAGATTAATAATCAACCCTAAACCTTACATTTTATATTATAAAATTTGGTTCAATCTATATATATTTTTTAATTTTTATCTTTTTTATAAGTAATAATTCTATTTTTGATAATATTATTAACATATTATCAAATTAAATAGTTTTTAATAAAAATTTAATATAATATTAAGATAATATTAAACCTCAACTTCCCTATTAGTTCTTCACTTTAGGTTTTTTATTTTATTATTTTTAAATTTTACTTTTTTTTTTAGCTTCTAACATTTTGAGTTGCTTGAAATACTGGGCATCGAGAAAATATACGAATTGTAAATGAGTCGAGTTGAGCGAGTTGATGCTAGCTCAAACTTATAATTTTTTAGTTCAGTTCAGCTCAAATTCGACTCAAATAATATCAATTCGAGTTAGCTTTATTTTAAATTATTCGAGCTCGAGCGGCTCCAATTAGATTGCATTTGAAATTATTTGAATTTATATTAAGAAAAGGATAACAATAATTGCTCTGCTATTGATTTTCTTTCTTTCTTTCTTTCTTTCTTCCTATTTCCCATCTCCTTGATGAAACTGCTCTGCTATTGATTCCTATATATGTATTCTCAACTTCTTAGTTTCTTGCCTGCTTCATGTTCTTGGGTGGTGTTAATATTGTTCTTTGTTAGAACCTTCTTTAACACCCCTGGCCGAACAGCAGCTCAAAGAGATATCACAAGATCGTACCCTTCATACTATTGTGTTAACTCAGCATTTAAGACAGCATGGGAGCCCACTCCCTAATAGTCCTTTGCAGGAGTAGGTGTCAGATGTGGCAGACTAAATTTACTATGTCCCCTCCTCTCCAAGCTATAAATAAGAGGGGGGTTGCTCTCTCTAAGGACATTTCCTTCCTCTCTCTCTCTCTCTCTCTCTCTCTCTCTCTCTCTCTCTCGGGCTGAGCTGTCTCTCTCTCTATCCCTCTTGTACTCATTCGGTCTTCATTCAGAGATCAAGCTTTGTAAAAGGAGATTCGATTAGTGGATTTCAAATCGCCTGGACGGCGTCTTGGTTTTTTCCCCGGACACTCGGGTTTTCACGTAAAAATTATCGTCTCATTTCTGTCTATGGTGGTGCATTTTTTGCATCAACATTCTTCACTGGTTTTATACTAAATTTCTCTTAACTTTTGGCCCATTCATTCTATTTAGTTTTGTTTCAATGCTGTATACAGCTTACATTGATCTTTTATTTACAATCCTTCCATTTTCCGAGCTGAGTATGATCAGGTTTCAAGGTTAAGGTTTGGGTTTATGTTACAATCCAATTGCAAGTTACAGGACTTGAGTCCCACATTAGAAGTATGAGATTCTGATGTGAGGTTTATATGATCTTTGGGCTCTCCACCCCTCTGATCTAACTTTTGGGGTGTGATTCTCTCAAGGTTAGTATCAATTGGTATCGGTGCCATCCACTACGTATCCGAGTTGCAATCGAGCGGCGCCGGTGATGATGCCGGTATTGCAGTGTTTGCACGGGGCTAGAAAAAGCTAGCGCAAAATCAATCGACGTAAGTTGTGAAGCATGATGGGATTGTATGATCCAATTGCAAGGTATGAGACTTGAGTCCACAATGAGAGTATGTGATTCTAATGTGTGAACTTTGGGCTCTCCACCCATATGAGCTAGCCTTTGGGGTGTGGTTCTCCCAAGGTTCATATCAATTTATGGGTTTTACAGGAGTATACAATGCTGCAGTTGATGAAGAACTCGGTATATGCATCATCAAGAATGCATTCAACAAGTTATCGCTTTCTTCGACACATCTGATGTTTATGGACCTCAGATCAATGAGATATTGGTTGATAAGGTACATGTCCTTTCCTTTAATTTCAATCTTCCTCTTAGAATGTGAGTTTTTTTTTTAACGAAATGAGTTCTAAAAGCCAAGGAATGAACTGGAGATGGAACTAGAAATTAGAGCTCTCTCTCACACACACACATAAGTTAGGATTCAAGAAATTTTAGTTCTATCCTCAAGAATTGTTTTTGCTCTTTAGAGCTATTACGTTAACGCAAAAACTGCACTATTAGGCTCAAATAGCGGGGAAGAAGATAGACAAATTTATGGGGTTCAACAAAATTTCGCCTATGTTCACGGCTACGGTATAAATTCTTATTCAAGATATCAAGTTGTAACGGAGGTTTTCACCTCCGATTATGTTGGAGAAGAGTGCAAGCAACATGCACTGTAATTTCAAATCGAAAGGACTTAGGATTCACTATCTTTCAGCCCATTGTTCATGCAGCAGCTCAAAAAAAAGATGATTTGGTTGGAATTTTTAGTGATTTTTGAAAAATGTGTATGATGTGAAATAAAGTAAGTTGGTTATATTAAAAATTGTGTATGGTGTGAAATAAAGTTGATTGATTTATTAAGAATTGTGTTGAATGTGAAATAAAGTGATTGTTTAATGTTGAAATTTGTGTGAGATGAGATATAAAATAATTTTAAGTTTTTTTAAAATAAATTTAAGATTTTGACCATAGGTAATTTTAGCTATGATTTTTAGTCCATTGCCAAACAGGACCTAAGAGCTATATCAAATAATACTTTAAATCGCATTTAATGCTCATGGTTACTGAAGAAATTGCCAAGAGAAAAAGTTCTTTATATTATCAGCACTGTGTTGATAAGGCTATACCAACAGAGGAAACAGTAAGCACCTATGAAACTTTACAATTTAGATTGAGTGAATGATTTATTGCTTCTCATTTTAGTTTGGTGGTTCCTTTTTTTATTGGGAGAATTGTATGAGCCACCTAGTATTGAATGCATTACTCATTTACGCTCATAATTTGGCTATTTGCGTGCTAAGTTTGCGAACCTGACCTAGGATCTGACTCGATCTGGCTCTGACCAGAGTCAAATTCGGGTCAAGGTTGATCCGATCTGAGACGTGATCTGACCTGAATTTAAATGGATCTGTATCCGGGTCAAGGCTGATTTGAACTCATGCTAACCATCTTGTGATGCGGGACGAAAAATAGATGTCAATGATATTTTATATTTATATTCAGCAAAACTAATTAGCAAATTATTTTAATTAAGAGAAAAATATTTTCGAGATAAATTATATGATAAATAAGATTTTGAATCCCGTAAATTAAGATATTCTAAAATTAAAATTACACTGGATCGTATTGATAAATAAAGAGAATTTATCAACTTAAGATTAAGGCGTCAAAATTTAAATTCAATAAATCAGATCCGAGGTTCAGGAATTTCAGGACAGACGTCTCACAGTGAAATTCAACAGTAAAATGACACACAAAGAAATATCGGGTCATACAAATCAAAGCCAATAAATAATTCAAGTCAAAGCGTAATAATTTGTGTTGAAAGTCAAATAATCAGCTTTAATGAGTTCGAAAGAAATTTACACGATATTTGAAACGGAGAAAGTTCACTGAACAATGATTAACTGATCTGATCGAGTACGGGCGGCGCATAGACAAAGCGCAAAGCGCGCGAGGGGCGTGGTTGCAGTGGCGAGGCTAGGCGGCTGGGCGTCAGGGTGGCTCAGCGCGCGCAAGGCGGGCAGCGCCGGCGAAGGGGCAGCAGGCGGCGCGTGGGCAGGTCCGCGGGCGGGCGTGCGACCGGGATGGGCGCGCGGGGGGTTACGAGCTGCCGAACGTGCAATGGCTCTTCAGAGCGGAGTGAGCTTTGGAGGTAGGTGAGTGCGCAAATTTTTTTTATTTATTTCTTTTTATTGTTTTTTTGAAAAGTGGATAACTAGGCTAATTTGAAGATTCTCACCAAAGGCTAAACCTAATTTCATTCATCAAATGCTATCCCTTTTATATTGCAAGGCGACCTCTTTATATAGAGAGATCCCATGTAGAATTTTGAAAATGTAATATTAACTACAAAAAATAAAATACCAAATAAATAAAAGCAAATATGGAACCAATTATATTACAATAAAATAAAATCAGATCCAAATGCGGTGAGTCTCCAAATCTTCCAGATATGCTCTGAATCAAATCAAATCAAATTAAATCTAAATAAAGCTATTATGAAAATCTCTAATAGCTCTAATTAATTTGAATTTGAATTTTGATTCAGTACATAACGTCATCCTAGCCATCCAATTCAATGTTGATCTGTGTCCCCACCATCTTGTCTAAAGTCATTCATCATCTTGATTCAAATACATGTTATACATACAGTTTGTAGTGCAAACATTATTATTGATTGAGTTTCATTTGAGTTAACAAAGATTCACTAAAAATTTATCTTTTTTTGAGTTGATTAAGATTTGATAATTTCCAAGTAATTTTTAAGTTTTGAACGTAATTGCCAGCCGCACAATTCCTACGAACACGAAGGGTGGCATCTTCACAAAAAATTTCAGTATGTCTTGATTATGATATCTACGATTAAACATATTGTAGCTATATTGAGTATTTCAATTTACTTGAGTTACGAGAGACAAAAAATGTTTAAGAGTTTATTTTCAAGTTTATCATGATTGGAAGGGTAATTTTGGGGTGACATGTAAATTCTCTATATATGTCTTGCTAATTTTTTGTTATTCAAAATACATGTCTTAGTTAAAATAGTAAACTATGTATCGTGAATTAATGTTGGTGTAAAAAATAAACAAGAAATTTAAGAAAATAAATTACCTTGGCCTAAGAAAATATTAATATACTTTTAAACCTAAATTCCCAATACATACATACATCTAGACACAAACACACCTATATGTATATATTGTTGTTTGTATTAAACTCGTTTATGCTTTTTTTCAACTGTATGAAAGCTATTTTAGGTCATAAAGGGAGAACCTAATTAGGGGACGTGAGGATTAGGGTTTAGTCTCACATTTGACAACAAATATAACATTGGTTGTTATCTTTTTCATTGGTTGAGACTTATCAAATTGCTCAAGTATTTACACTAACTGGAGTGGTTCTCCTTTAATTCTTTCTTAAAAGTCAACTTTTTAACTATATTACATTAAAATGCAAAAATCAGTACATCAAATAATCCAAAAAGATCTATCACCTATAAGAATGCCGTAAAACTCGCTCGAGTCGTGAACTCACTCGAGTAGGAAATTCCCATATCCCAAGTGATGTCCCCAAATTGCCCTCAATCCACACTTCACTTGCTCAATTAACTTATCTCTTAGCTGCTCTAAGCGCCTCTGATGTTGTGGCCCTCTTGACCGCTATAGTTGCTAGATTGTGGATTTTGATGCCTCTTGCCTTGAACAAAAAATTATCATGATCACAAACGACAATTCCTACTTCATTTGTGTCATATTCCTTAACTGCGCTATCAAAATTCAATCTGATCCAACTTGAGGATGGGGGAACCAATTGAGAAGTGTGGTTACTTGAGCCAGGATATCTCGTGAGTACCTAGTTCTTCATGTTGGATTGAAATGAGTCGTAGAAGGCGGCGATGAGAGTTTGGGTGGCAAACACTGCCGGAGGGGAGTATATTTTACAGTGGACTCTTCTATTCCTAGCACTCCAAATATGATACAATGTTGTAATTAATGTTTTGATGAGCGCTCGAGTTCATAGCTTCTGAGATAGAGCTGGTATTAAGCTCAAGCGAGTTGGCCTCAGCTCATGGCATGCAGACACACCAAATTTTGTATGAAAAAAATTATTTTGTTATGTTTTCTGAGATATGAAAAATAATCGATCGTTACATTAAAATATGTGTAGGATATAAAGGAAAATTAAATTTCGTATTAAAGCCGGTAAAGAATGTGAAATAAAATTATATTTTGAATTATGCATACCTGTAGTATCGTCTTGTTAATACGTATTATTATTGCTCTGCTGTTGTTAAGTCTTGCATATACACGTATCACAAATTAAAATTTTCAAAATTTTGATGTTTTTTTAATAGATGATTCAATTTTAATTAATAAAGTTCTTTGTGTAAAAATGAAAATGGAGGACATTGTAAACAACACTTTGATAATTTTATTGAGGATAAATGTTGGTCTTCTTAAATTATTTTATTAATATATAGAAAAAGAGAAATAATGGTTAAAAAAAATAAGAACTAAATGACTGTAATGAAATGAATTTTATGAAAATAAAAAATTGATAGTTCTACTTTGATTGTTATTATTTTATTTTGTGAATAATAATTATAATATTTTCACATATTATAAATGTGAATATATGTAAGGGATTTGTATAAGTTATTCCATAATCATAATTTATATGATTCAAATATGTTTTTTATAAAAAAATTTAAAAAAAAATTGCTACACCACCTTTCTCGAGTGAGGTGCTCCCGCCCAACCACCATCATCTTCGAAGACGATGTGTTTCTTATAGAATTATTGTAGCTCAAATTTATCCGGATGAAGCACCGTCCGGATGCCAATTAGAGGCCGCCACGTGTGCAATACAGGTGGGTTCGGGTACATGTGGCGGCCTCTGATTTGCTTCTGGATGGTGCTCCATTCGAATGCAATAATTTCTCCTCCGAGTTGACATATTTTTATCTTTTTAAAATTTGACAATTAAATAAATATTTTTTTATAGATCAATTAAATAATATTACGTGGCTTAAAGCCTCGCCATCTATTTTTTATTGAATAATTATTAAAATTCTGGTATCTTTCATTTTTCGACAGCTACGATAGATTACAGGGTCCACAAAATCAGCCAATAACCATCCGACTGCGAAGCAAATCTGCAGAGCAAAAAACGAGAGAACGTAATTTATTCGTCAGCGTGCTGTGCGCTGTTCATTACTGACAGCGGTTCTGAAGTTCCGCTGATTTCGGACACCGCGTTGGATGAGGATAACGAATTGACTCATTGGTAGAGGGAGATTACAAATATACCCCAAACAGAATTGCGTGAAGGGCTGATAATTTTCATTTATTCCTTTTAAGTACATTCCATGTTGTGCCACAAAAAAAAGAAGCAAACTTGGACCCATTTGTGAACCACATCTCCAACTTTAATGTAAATTATTAAACATAATTTACATTAACCTATTTATGAATTATAATGATTATTTAACGAAATATTTGCTCAAATTTATTACCTATTACCAACAAAAAATCAAATTTAATTCATAATTCATTTAAACGTTAATAAATCATTCTTGCAAGTTTAAAGACCCATATGTTATCACGCTAATATTTTAACCAAATTATCTTATTAGAATAAATAATTTTTTGAGACTACAATTTAAAATAAATAAAATAGGCAAATAGAAGACACTAAAAAATAGAAAAATTTGAAGCACATTTCATAATTCATAATGGTATTCCTTACTAAAATAAACCAGCCAGCTTAACCTCCTACTAATTGCGATGTATTATAACAATTTGTGATTAATGCATGCCTTAATTTACATTAATTATTAGTTTAAAGCATTTAACTTGATAAGTCTAAGTGAAACACGCATTGAATTTACATATTTTATCTTTAAATTTTTTCTCTAAAATTAAAATATTTATATTTATCATCTTATGTTTTGAATACATAATTGTAAATATCATCTCCTCTTAATTAAAAATAGCTAGATATTTATCTCTTTTAATAATATAAATAATTAATTTTTTTTAATTTGATAGAGAGAGTGATGTTTATAATTATACATTTAAAATATAGGATGATAAATATAAATATTTAATCATAGAATAGAAATAAATAAAAATTTAATTTTAGAGACAATATATGCAAATTGTTTTATTAAAAAATTATATATATAAACTTAAGCATGTATATATATATTTTTTTGCTGGATATATATATAATTATAATTACATTTTGCATTGATATCGATAGAAGACAAATCAATTTTCTAAATTATTAAATTAAAAAAAGTTTCAAAAGAAATCTAATTATTTCTATAAAGAAAAAAGAAATGAATTATATACATTTTTCTTGGGTATATTTGTAATTCCAAATGCCCTTTACCTTCTATAAAGCGAGTGCCGAACTCTCAGATCACGGATCGCGAGTCGTGGAGATCGTGAGGGTGTTGTTCTTCGAGAAGATGCTTGCGGTGTTCGAGAAGTCGGTGGCGAAGTCGCCGGAGGGGCTGAGGAGTCCGGCCTGCGGCGCGGATCAGAATGGCGGCGGGGGAACAGCGGCGGTGGTGCAGCAGTTCTCGGCTGCGGGGGAAGGAGCGGTCACAATAAGCCTCGGGTCTTCCGGCGACATGGCTTACTCGTCGGATAAGCAAAATCCTTTTCTGCCCAGGTATTACCATTTTTTAAGTATTAGTGATCGTTCTATTTAAGGTAAGTTTTGTTATCTTTTTGCTTGTTGTCCAAAATTGCAGCAGATTGATGTTCGGCCAACAATTTGCTTGATATTGATTTGATTTGCTTCAGTTTCTTGATTTTATTTTGGAGTTACCTTCACATAGATAGATTTTTTTCAATAAGTTTCTTTTACTTCTCTCAAGATACTCAGTGGTTCAATTTGCCACGGTATTTGTATCATGAGCCAAGATCATTGAGAAGATATTGGAGTTGGGAATGCAATTATAAAAGCATCAACCTCTCTTGCTTTAAAAAATTAAAACGCATCTAAGTGGCACTAAGGAGCACAACTCCTTAATTAGCTTTACTATCTGATGTGGGTTTTCCCCCATGCTCTCATAGGTTTAGTAATTTATAGTATTCATTACGTCCATTTGTATGAAGTCACTTCCGTCACCACGATTGTATTGGGTCCTAGTTGTTTAAGCATTCTTGGATTGCTGTTCACGCTTACAAGGATATGCAGTAGTTTTTTCTCTTTTCTATTTGGGGAATTTTTGCAAGCTACTCTTCAATTTGACGTCCGTTAACTACAAAGAAAATCATACGGAACCCTCTATTTGGAGGCTAATTGTAGCATCAGTCATTTTGAACCAACATCAGTGGAAGCAAATTGTTATAGCTATTGAGGCCCACATCTAGTTATTCTTTACAAATCTTGTTAAAGGCATGATCTTGATTTCTTCTTTGAAAATGGACCTGTAGGGAACATGCTGCTTTTCTTGTAGGCCCACATCTAGTTATCCTTTATATAGTTTTTTTTCCTCTGATGGTATATCCTTTATATAGTTATTTGGATTTATCAAGGAACATGCTGCTTTAAGAAAGAAATTTATAGAAGTCTTGTAGCACACTTTTTTTTAATGGCCTATCTATGCTATAAATCTAGTAAAAAGATTGGAGAAAGTATAACAATGCTACATATCTCTCATACATGACTTCAAATATTAAAGCTAATTTGTGGTGGCACCAATGCCACGTAGGCAACATCAACTTTTTTTTGTCTATGTGATAGTGACACTATTGTCGCATAGGAATTCATATTGGATTCAAAGTTTGAAGTCATTTATGGGAGCTACAAAGCATTTCTCAAGAAAATATTGCACTTTTATTTTTTTGTTTCAGCTCTCAAATGCAGTGTGTCATCTTTCTAAAGGTTTTTTACTGTTCCTTAATTCTATAATGATAGTACCTATTGTGTGGTGTTGTTCTTGGTCGTATGTTCACATGTTTTAGTTCTCTTTAACTACAATACAAAAGGGCATGTCGCTTGTTACACATCCGAAGTTTTTGATGTGAGTTGGAAAATTTTTGAATATGGACAGGGCGGCTTTACCTTAAGTGCTGGCTATAATTCTTTGATTCATTTACGATTGGATGCAATGATTATTCCACCTATTAATATCTCAAGAATCGTTGATATCCCCTTTTAAGTTATTTTCTCTTCCTTTTGGGTGCTCAGCTATCGTGCTATAGCATCATCATTATTTTCCTATACAGTTTCCTGGGAGACGATTTTTCCAGTCTGCCGCTCTTTGACCAATGTCTTGCAGAAATTCTTACCCTCTCCTTGCTGGCATTTATGAGTTTAGTCCTACTGTCATAATGGTTATTATTTTGCAGGTTATTTGCTGTTGTGGATGATATATTTTGCATGTTTGAAGGGCATATTGAGAACATTCCTCATTTGAAAGTGCAGTATGGCTTGACCAAGTCTGCTAATGAAGCCATCATTGTAATTGAAGCATATAGAACCTTAAGGGACAGAGGACCTTATCCTGCTGACCAGGTTGTGAGAGATATACATGGGAAATTTGCCTTCGTGCTATTTGACAGTTCAACAAAGTCCACCTTCATTGCTGCAGTAAGTATATTTTAAGCTCTATTTTTCTTATGTTCTATTATTCATGAAGCATTTGTTAGTTCTCTTTGAAGCAGATCACACATGGTTTAAGTGTCTACCATAAGCAAGACCTTGAAGTATTACGACAGATTATATGGTATCCTATTAGCACTTGCTGTTGGGGCATTCTCGTATATGAAATTTTGAAATTTTGTGTTTCATCTCAATACTTTAAAAACTATATATATCACACTCAAGTCCTTGAAGTATTATGTGTTACATACTTACATTCAAATTCGCCAAACTCACATATCTTTTTGGCTTTGTTATAGTAAATATATAAAAGTTTGCATCTCACTAAATTAAGTTCAGAGTGTTTTATGTATAACATAATTAAAAATCATTTTAACAGAATTAAAAAGGGATATGATTTATAGAACTGGGTGTGAAACACCTAATATTTGAAGAATTTGAGGGAAACATGTAATTTTAATATACTTTTTGTGTTTTATATGTAAATCTTCCTTTCTTTGGGTTTTTTCACAAGAAATTTTTTTCTCAAGTAATATATTTTTCTAATTTTCCTGTATGTTTTTTTGAATAAAGATGACTTAGTTTTCTTCTTATTTATTTCTCAAGCAATAAAATTTCTCATGTCTTTCATCTTTCATCAAGATATTGTTAATTTCAGCTTTAATGCATTTAACAGGTTCAAATCGTTGTGAAATAACGTGATTCAATCTACATCAGTCCATTAAAGCTACCATGGTGTGATCTAATTAATGATGTCGATGGTAGAAATTATCCCTAGCACGTACGTGGGAAATGTTTAATTTAATAACAAGCAATTTACTATATAACAAGAAGAATTGCGAGGAAATTGCTTTTTCTTGCTCACAATTATTGTAGAAGGATCACCTCCTTTATGTGTACAAATATCTCCATTGTATATAATTAGGTCAAAATCTTTCAATGTTAATTAACTCCTAAATTTTGATAAAAAAAAATTTAACTGCTAAATTTGATCAATTTTCTTTTAATTTATGAAGCATGTGTTACAACAGAATAAAGTTTTTGACATGGGCGTTTGCTTTTGGCATTCGATAGTGATTGTTTTGATAAAGGAAAAACTTTTCTTTGAGCAGCTCTCTCTACCCTTTATTTGTATTAGGGTTTTGCATATACAATTATATAAGTGTGCTCAAGTCTAATGTATAATTACATTCAACTCCTTAATACTTCCCCTCAAGATGAATATATATCATATAATTCTAGCTTGTTACAACTATAGCTTACTCCAGGACCTCTCAAAGGCTTTGTTAATAGATCAACTGGCTAATCGTTGGAATTAACATATATTGTGATGATTTTCTTGGATTGCACCCTTTCTCTTACATATATTGTGATCCTAAATGCCTTAAAGGCGCACAAAATGTCAAAAATATCAACAAAATGCCTACCGTAAGGAAGCTATATAGTTAACATTCTTTTCCAACGATAGTACGTTGATAGAAAAAAGAAATTGTTTGAAGAGCAAGAAGAAGAAGGAAAGAAAGAAAGAGAATTTGAGGTGGTAATATTTTAATTCAGTTTATCATAGTTGTAAGATTACAAAATAATGGCAATTTATAGAGATTGTTTATACAAGAGAACGAACATAATGCAGATCTTCTAAAATGAAAGAAATGAATCTTTCTTAGATATCAAAAGGAAATTTTCTAATACAATCAAAGAAAAAAATGAAAAATTACAAATATCAAAAGAGGAGACTATTACTCTCAGAAATCACCAAAAGTAAGAGATGAAACCAATAAGTCCCCTTTTGTACATAGAGTTGTTTGCCTTATATTATAATTCTTAAATATCTAAGCATGGTACACATTTCCTCCTCATCATGATAACAATAGCCTTATGGATCATGAAGCTCTAGTTTACTAGGATTGCCATCTTTAGTGTTGTTTCCTAACTAATTTGCCTTTTTTGTGCTCTTTGTCCCTTATGGCGTGTGCTGCAGGATGCTGATGGTAGTGTTCCCTTTTTCTGGGGAACCGATTCAGAAGATCATCTTATTTTATCTGATGATGTAGAAATTTTGAAGAAAGCCTGTGGCAAATCATTTGCGCCATTCCCTAAAGGTAGAACTATCATAAACAGTTACATTTTTTTAATCAGTATTTCTTTTGATTTTTACTTTCAAACTATTTTTTATCCGGTTTTAGCAGAATCACAAAAAAACAGTGGAGGTGTTTATGTGTCGAGACAATTAATGAAAAAGTGTAGAGGACAAAAAATATATTTAATCAACTTTTTTTTAAAATCAGAAAAACATATGATTGAATAGCCCAATAATTGATTTGGTGGGCATGGACGAGGGAAGATTTTGCTGAGTGATATATTAAAGCATTGAGGATATGCATGTATGATGGAAGGATGACTCCTATTATATAAACCTGTTGATTGATGGAAGATATCAGCAAGAAGGATGAGGTTTAGCAAACAGATTTACAAGGTCGGCCAAGAGATCAGTGAGAACCTATAGATGTGGTTGTGAAGTTATAAGCATGCACTATGGCATGAAACATAAATTAGAAGCATTTTAATCCATCGGGCTAAAGGTAAACTTATAGATAATAGTTAGGGTGCTGAAAAAGTAATGCTTTTATTTATTTATTTTTCTTGTCGCGTAGGTAAACTTGAAGTTTAGATGTTGAATATGTAACTTTTATGTTAACCCAATTAACCCAATAATACCGGAATCTGTGTTGGGATGTTCAAAAAGTTTGAGTGTTGCGTTTGTAAGTTCCATGTTTACTGAATGATACTGGAATCTGCATTGGTGTGTTGAAAAAGTAATTTTCTTTTTTTTTATTAGGTTTTATACTAATTTCATAAATTTTTTTAAAATATCATATTTACCCTCCTATTCTAGTACCCTTCAACCCTATTTGAGTGTTTGTAAGAGGGAGGGAGGAGGGGAGAGTAAGTATTTTATGTTATTTTATGTCAGTTTAATGAATTAGGATTTATGTTATTTGGTTATGTTGGTTTAACCAGTTAGGATTTATGTTATGAAATGGTTAGAAGATTAGCGAGGCTGTTTGATTCATTTAAAATAGAGAGGGTAAATAAAATATTTAGAAAAATTTATCGGGTGATATGACCATTGTTAATGAAGCTTTTGTGTAGTATTCATCAAGATAGCATGATTTGGTTTACTCATGGACAACAATGAATAAAAAAAAAATGCATTCGTGAGACGAAAAAGGATACATTAAAGGGTAACTTGGATTAGATATTCATTCTCCCTATACTAAAAGATTCACATAGATTAAAAATTAATACCAACAGAAGACCGAAATGAAACACCAGCAAAGAATAACTTAATTTCACTTACGATCGATGATAAGACTGTGAAACGATCATTATTATCATTGTTCTACAGGTTGTTTTTTCACAACTTCCAAGGGATTGCAGAGCTTTGAGCATCCATTAAATGAGCTGAAACCAGTGCCAAGGGTTGATAGCCACGGCGATGTGTGCGGTGCGACTTTCAAAGTCGATTCTCAGTCAAGGAAAGCAACTGGAATGCCGAGGGTTGGTAGTGCTGCAGATTGGTCCAACTATTAACTCAACTGGCAAGTATGATCCAGCCTTGGCCTATGATATATTATTCTCATGTCGCTGTTTGTGTTTTATGCTTAGCAGAAGACTATTACTTGCTATGTGAACATAAAGACTTTGTTTTAATCCTCCTCCTTAAATATTGTTTGTGTATAACATAATTCCTATTTTCACTGATGCAATGTTAAATCCTATTCCCCACATCGACGCGTGGATTGGGATGGTTAAAAGGTCGGCGAATGCGACGATGCGGTAAAAAGAAAGACGGTAATTCTCATTTCACGTATAATCAGTTATTCTCATTTTCAGACATTTTTTGTGGATAACGAACCAGAAATTTACCGAATATTTTGAACGGCATTAGGGAAGCTTTTTTTGTGTGGCCTGAGCATCTCCTGCAGAAGGTCTCACTTGTAGGTGCATCCTGAAAGATTTGCCTATAGATTTGAAACTGTTCTTCAGATAAATATAGATGTACTTTTAAATTTTTAATTTTATGGTGATGTTTTGCAAAGTGATGTTAATATGTAGGGAGAATTAATTGTCAAAATAAATATATATTTAGAAGAATTCATATTATAATTAATTCAATAAGTTTTATGTCAACTGTTGAACTGCTTAACGCGACTCTTGTGTTTCTACAAGAGCACGTTTGTAAAAAAAATGAAGAAAATTAATTGCCTAAAAAAGTTTATACTTGTTTAATTCTTAAAATTAGCTGTTTACATGTGTTATTATATATTTAAAATATATAATTATGAACAGTAGCTTTTCATATTAATGGATGGTTAGATTTTATTTTTAGCTATAAATGAAATGTAATTCGTAATTATGTATTTAAAATATATAGTGATATATATAAATATTTAATTTTGGTTATTAAATGAGTAAAAATAGTTTTTTTGAAAGTGATAAATATAATTTTTTCAAAGTGTATATTATAGTGACATATGAATGTCAATTATTATAGTTTTCTATTAATGTCTTATTTATTTAGCTTCATTTAAATATAAAAAAATTAAGTGCAAATTACATTCGGGCTCTTAAAAAGTTAGATAATTTCACAAAGATTTAATTCTAGGTTGAATTAAATATATCATGCACATTCATTTTCGTGAATTTTGTTAATTTTCTGTGAATAAAAAGTCAAGATGCTTGTTTTTATTAATTTTGACTTTAAGATGCTTGTTTTTATTAATTTTTTAGTGAAATTACTGTAACGTCTTTTTCCCTACATCACCTCCGTCTCTCTTTCCCTCTATCACTCTTCTTTCGCTGTCGTGGGGATATTGTTGAAATTATTTTCTTTTTTTTTTTAGTCTTTCTCCCTCTCTCTTCAATGTTGTTGTCATCTCTTCAATTTATTGGTAATTTTCATCTGCTTGTGTCTCTTTCCTTACAGCCACTCTGTATCTTAATGGCGATTATATCTCCCTCTCACTTATACTATTTTGCAAGGGTGGAACCATCACAATACTATTGGGTAGAGGATAGACAGTGTCACAAAGAAAAAAAACTTATCTTTTTCACCAAAGAAAAACCATTTCAATAGAGGAAAACTCACTCTCCCCTCTCTTTCATCAAAGAAAAACCCCTCTCTCCATCTCTCTCTCTCCCTCCCTCTTTCTCTCCCCTCTCTTTTTTTTTGGATAGCAGGTGTAAACTGTCTTTCACCTCTCTTTTTAATGTTATTAGGTGAGAACGTCTTTCGCACCCTTTATCTCTCTTAGCTAATCACTATAGCTTTGCCACATTAATCGTTATCCTCGCCTTTCGTTAGAGCCCTAAAAAAAAGAAAAGAAAAAAAAAAGAGAAGGGAGCAAGAGAGCTCAAAGAGATATAAGAAAGATATATTCTACTTGAAAATGATCTAGTCAATACTCAATTAAAGCAAAAATTTGCCCGCTATGTAATTACTACAGTGTATATCTTTTTGATGTGCTTTGTAATGTAAAGTGATGTGGACGTAAGAGACGTATGATCTTGCTTCTGATATGTCTGGGAACCTCAAGAAATATCTTGGTTTGTCTTCAAGCTGTTGTTTGTAGGCAGCAATCTTCTAATGCTTTCGTAGTTTTTCAAAAGATTAGCGATAGCGGCTTGACTCAGAACTAATCAGTTATGACACTCGGGTTCAAAGAATCAATCTACTTTATTTGGATGCAACAGGATTCGAGCAAAGTATGTCATCCATAAATAACTATACAAATATAAATGTTGGGCTACGTTCAATCGAGGTTAAGAACAATAAGAAAAATTGATATGCAGGGGGCGGATCTACCTTTGCATAAGGGAGTGCAATTGCATGCCTAAATTCTCTATAAATTTATTATATATTATATTATATAAGATAATAATATTTTTAATTAATTAATTATTAATTATATATTATATTTACTATTGCACCCTACGGCTCTACTACTTCTCTTTAGCTAGTCACTCGATCTAAGCTCGTCTCCAAAATAAAACTTTAGTCATCGGGCAGAGTCACCTTTACCAATCCCCGTAGGTCCTTGCATTGCTAGTGGTCGGCCTACATCTCCTCTGTCGTCAGGCTCCCACCGATCACCTTCGCCTCCATTCAGCCTTCTCCATCGAGTTAGCATCCCGTCCAACAATCTTCGTCCGACCTTTTGTTTCGCATCGATCTCTCGTGGCTCGAGCCCTTCTCTATTTCTCTGTTACTGTCGACCTCACTTGCTCTCCCTGATCTCAATCTTGACTGTCACTGTTGAGATGTTATAAATACTTGAAACTAGAGAAAAAACAAAAATTATTTATGAAAGCCTATGAGCCAGATTTTCTTGACTTCTTCGTTGACCGCCCATCATCAATTAAAAAAAAATTAAAATGGCAAATACGCCCAGATCCTTGAGTTTAATGCTTAATATCGCACAGATCTAAATTTTTAAAATTATAACATGAGAGTCCTTGAGTTTTAATAAATTATCAAATAGGTTCTTTTTATTTTTTTATAATTAATTTTTTTAAAATTACCATTTTACCCCTGACATTCTCTCTCTCCTCCCGATCCGGTGCACGCACGCGGGCTGCTGGCCCGCCAGCGGCCTCGTGGCGTGTCCTCCGGCGCCGCGTGACCGGCCAGCAGCCGCGCGAGCAGGTGGTTGCGCGGCCCGCGCGCGTGCGCCCGATCGGGAGGAGAGAGAGAAGGGCAGACGCAAAACGGTAATTTTAAAAAATTTTAATTATAAAAAAGTAAAAAAAATTCATTTGATAATTTATTAAAACTCAAGAGCCCCGATGTTAAATTTTAAAAATATAAACATGTACGATATTAAGCGTTAAACTCAAAAATTTGGGCATAATTTGCCCAAAATAAAATTACATGGATATTGACGGAAGACTATTGCAACTAAAATGTTCAGAAAGTCAGCTGTTGATTTTCTCTATGAATAATGCTATTGCATGGTGTAATCCATAATAAAAATTTCTTTAATACATTTAACACAATTATCTGAAATATTTGAGAACTGGATCGAGAGCATAGAGCCAGATATTCAATTTGATGTCGTGAGCAGATTGTACGATTATGAATCAGATGATTACGGCAAAAATAAAAATAAAAATTGAACTCCGTGCTTGAGAGGCTATAGATTGTGAAAACCGAACAGTTCGGTGAAGAGATTAGGCTGCGTTCAATGCGATGCGACGACGGATCGTCCACCGGGCGAACGATTAGCTGCAATGGAAATGAACTTGGCGGCGGAACCCGGTCAAACTGTCTTATCTCGTGATTGAATCAACCGACATATTGCTAACCGCCGAGCAAATTTTCAAGGCTCTCATCACATAGAAATGATAAATTAGCCCTAGTTGCAGTATTTAATGAAGCTTGCATGCATCATGCATGATAATTGATAGGTTTTTGACTGGTCATGCAAATCAAACGGAATTGCTACGGCACCAAATTGGTCAATGGAAGGCGATGGTTACTTTGAGATGGCATTTTATCCGTTTAGTTTTCGAATCCCTTATCTTAGCGAGAAATTTTTGGGTTGTTTGGCTGTATTACCGACAAAGTAGGGAAGTTTTCAGCTTGATAATTGGATTATCTTTGAATAAATACGTCGAACAAGATATCGATATTAGGATGTTTTAGAATCGCCTAAGGTCAGGCTTTTGATATATGAGACTTGGATGCATGATGTAAGTGATTCTCTAAAGACCTCGGAAAAATATCATGAAGGACTTATCGGGGAGAATCACAAATAGCTTCTCCGCGGTATCCTGGTATTGAGTCCCATAAGTAGCGACTCGGCTCACGGCCAGTTTGTCAAGGCCAACGGGTTCAAAAAAATCAATCATTCTAATCCCGCGTGGATGTTTAAAAACATAATAATCTTTAAAAAAAAAACTACATAAATGTTGGACTAGTCAAACGGTCAAACTGAAAAATTAGAATAGTAAGAGGCATTTATGATGATCTATAAATATTTGAAATTATATTTAAGAAATGATCTGTTTAAGAATTAAATTACGTGAGGTCTTTCAACAGATAAAAATAATATTTTTTATTTTTCTTAGTTTCATGATTTTGTTATAAAATAAAATGACTTCTCATGCTTCCGTGCTAACTCATCAAAGTACGGCTGATCATTATTTTTGAAACTCAAAACTCGCTTATATTTTCGTAGATTTGATCTCAATTCGATTTTATTATGATTCAAATTCAACCCGCTTAAAAAAATTTTCTATTTTGATGATATGCGTAAAAAAAAATATTTAATTTATATTAATATCTAAATACACATAAATATATATAAATTTTAGTATAAATAAATATTTAAATAAGTAAATAAAATTAAACATTAAGCTAAAATCGAACAGATGTTAATCTATTCGATTCAAAATTCCGAACACACTCTACTTGTATGAGCAGACTTTCTTGACTTGACTATCTTTTTTTTTTTTTTTTAAAATGAAAAGTTGACTATCTAGTTTTAAACCTTCTTTGACCAGACTATTTTCATTTAATATTGGTGGTTTCAAGCTACAATTAAATCACATTGATATTGACCAAAAAATAAAACCACTATGCACGTGAAAGTCAGCAGTATTTTTTCAAAGTGTTTGAATAGTAGCTAATAACCACCTAAATTGCCAATTTATGTACATGGTAGATTCTTCATTGAGTACTTATAGTTTGGAATCTCTCATAAATAGGTCCTTGCTTTCTTACTCCTTTTTAATTAAGGCTGTCAACTATGTTCAAAAATTTGAAAACCATTCGTATTTGCTCGATTTAATTTTTTTTTGAAACTTGAAATTCACTAGCTTGAAATAAAATCTATTCGTCCTATCGCATAACCTGTTATATCTTAGCGCTCTAACGCATCAACCATCGCCATCAAGCAGCTAAATAGATGTTCGTCCAACTATTACCACCTCCTCTAAGAAAACTATGTGGTGGCACATCATCTCGCCCTAATAAATTCTAAGTTGGTGATCCAAGCCGTCCTCTTAGACTTCAACTATGTCTCTAAAGATTTAGATTAGGACGTCAATTCCAAACTTCCTAATTATCGTCAAAGCATTTCACTTTCTCGTACATTTTCTACTCAAATATTTACTCTCTATACACTATCCTTTTATAGTGAATTATGCAAACCGCTAAGATGGCATCACGATTCACTCAAATTATTTTAGTTTTCACATGAGAACCTTGTGTTCTTGTTTTTTTTTTCCCCTAATTTGTTAATACAGTATGAATTATTTGACAAAATTTTAAATTCATCAGCAGGTTTGAAAAAGTCATCCATCTTACTTTTTTAAATCAAGAATTTGGTCTTATCTTGATCTAATAATCAATGGATATTGGATCATGTAAATTAAAAATGCCATAGTTGGAGCTCTTTGCTCCTATAAATGGAGAAAGAACTCCAAGCAGCTTTTGAACCAACTTAAAGACAGAGAGAAAGAGGAGGAGGAAAAGAAAAAGAATAAGCACCAGTAATAACTCGATCAGTACCATGGCATTGAGTTCGGTCTTGTTGAAGCCTTTACCCTCCTCTTCTTCTCGACTTCTTTCAGCATGTTCGTTATCGAGTGGTATGTTATCTAACATCGATGCATGCATTAATAGAAATAATAATAACAATTGATGAGATGAATTTGTGAAATGACTGTTAAAACTCTTAACTCGTCCCGTTAGTTCTCAGGATGTCCAGCTCATTTCGAATGAAGCAAAATTGATTTGAAATATTTGAAACGAATAATAATCTAAAGCTTTCGGCTAAAAATCACTTTCCAACTGCTTTCAGTCCATTACGGAACCTTCTAGGGGTAATAATTTTATGTGAAAATCAAAACTCATTCAAAACTCGCTTGAATTAGATAAAACTGACTTGTTAGCAGTGTAAGGGACTTGTTCTGGTTATTAAAAAAGTCCTGGATTTGAACCACATCATAGTAACTTTTAAATAAGTTGTAAAAAAAAAAATTATCTAACTTAGCGAGAAAGATACTAAAATACCCTTGACTCAAACTACGTCATCACAATTTTCAATTTAGGTGCACAAAGAACTTAATAGGGGACCTAGGTTATCCAATTTCTAAATAGAAAAGAAATAATTATAGTATTTCGTGAATTATATACATAAAATCAAACCTTAAATTGAAAATTTTATTTAAAATTTGCATTTTTACTGAGATGAACAGGTTCATATGTTGCATTAACAGATCAAAAGCACATTGCATACCAAAATTCAGCAGAAAAAATCAACATAAAAGGGAAAAGAGAAGCATATTTCAATGTTGGAAGCTCCATTAATGGCCAAAATCCTGCGAGGTGGAGGCTTAGAACTTCTAAATATGCAGATTCTGGAAAATCAGAGGCTGCAAAATATGATTTGAAGGATAATGATCTTAAGCTGGCAATTCCTTCACTGAAAGCTGTTTACGATTTTACTCGTCCATATGCAGCAATAGGCACAGTTAAGTTGTTCTTCAACTTCTTTAAAAAAATTCTTCAGCATCAAATTTCCTTAAGGTTTTATGATCATATGTTCAGACATTTAGTTTAGAGAGCGTTTGGTTCGTTGTTATCTTGGTGTTATATTATGTATCTAGATGTCATATTTTGATTAATAATTTTATAATCTAATAGAAGATTATTTATAAATGTCATTAAATCAAACAATTGTCTTCTCTAGATAACATAACATAATATAAAAATAATATTGAACTAAACGCTCCCTTAATGAAATCTAGAAGTTAGAATTATTAGCCAATGTTATTCAGCAATTTATTGATTATTTGATTCCATGTTAAAAATGGTATTAGGCCAGGGGAGGTAAACATATTTTATTGTTATAAATCTGACCTCTAACTTCTCCATCATGGTAGAAACAGATCCACAAACTCATCTACCCACCTTATTCCAACTTCCTCTCAATCAACCGCTCTTATTAATATGCTTGTTGATGAGGTGACATCTAGATCACTTCCGATTTCAAGTGACACGTAAATGTCCCTTGTTTGATTGAAGACCAAACACCTCAAAAAATACATTATATCAATATTTTATATTTGTTTCATATCTTAATAAATAATTAAATATTAAAAATTAACTTTATTTCACATCCAACACGCTAAAATAAAAAATAATAATTTCACTTCACATCCAATACAATTCTCAATAATAAAAAATCATTACTTCACGTCATAAAAATAAAATTATTTTTTCTCTATCTCAAAAAAATTTAAAACATCTTGAAATTATATTCCAACCAATTGAAGTCACATTTCTAACTTTTTTGTAATATTACATAAATATGTCATCAAACCCAATCATTAATTTTTTCAAATAACATGACATAGCCAAATAATTACATACATCAATTGTAGAAAGTGAAATTTACAAACTTTTCACTTATCGTTATAAGATTGTAACCATCACTTCATAACAATCTGTGTATTTCAAAAAAAAAAAAAATTACAAAACTAATTTATTTGTTTAACTATGCCTTGTGTATGATTAAGATCTTGCACCTAAGTTGAACTCCATAACATAACAACATTAAAATTCGAAGTATTTGGATTGACAAGACATTCATTATGTCATGCTTTTTAAAAGGAAAAAAAAGTTATGCAACCCCCAAAAGAAGCCCTCAAGTAGATCAATTGAATTATCCAATGGATTGCGTTATTAATCCATTGAATAATCTAATAGATTAAACTCTTAAACTGTAATTAGCCAATGTGTTAATTAATTATGAGAATTATTTTACAAGATTCTTTCTAGAATACAACTAAATTAGATATCTTTTAGAAAATAGATTGCCTTTTGAAAAGTAGTCCATAGCATATTTGGGCTTAATCTACTAGATTATTCAGTGAATTGGACTCTTAATTTATTAGATAATCTCGTAGATTAATCCCAAAATCCATATTTGATATTTGAATCAGTTTTTAAGATTGCGAAGTAGCTGGCTCCTAAAAATCATCACTTTATGCTTTCATGAAAATCATCACTTTATGAGATGCTAAAAAACTTTAAATCAAATACTAGATTGCACTCCAAAATGATCATCTCTTAAAAAATTCCAACCATAAAATCTCTTGATCATTTTAGATCACATTATATATTTTTAGTCAGTTTATTTACCTTCCTACTTCTCAAATAATACATAATTTTTCTTAAAGCAAAATTACTAATGTGCCAAGAACTTTGCAGACCATGGGTGTACTCTCAACCTCTCTCATTGCTGTTCAGAATATGTCAGATATCTCTTTGCCCTTTTTCATTCAAATATTGAAGGTAGATTTTACATTTCTTTTTCTATACAATATTTATCGAAATGTTAATACCTTTTTTTTTTGCAGGCAATAGCTTGCTTCTTCTGTATCACTGTTTACTCTAATGGACTTAATCAACTTTATGATATTGAAATTGACAAGGTACATACTTTTAATTTATACTTTTGCATGCTGCATGAGCCTTAAAGCTTATTAATATATATATAAACAGTTAATGGAATGTGATTATCTAATTTTACTCTTAACAATATTTTTCCCTTCACATATGGATCATTCCCATGTTCTTTTTCTATCATAAATAATAATATGCCAAACATTTTTATGATTAAGTTAACAACTAGTTTAGTCTAACAATAGTTTTATTGCTCATTTCAAACTTGTACAATATTCTTACAATTTTAGAATAGTATTTCATATTTGTGTCTCATTATAAAACCTAATTAATTATTGCATTTATTTTAGATTAACAAGCCATTCCTTCCACTTATATCTGGCGATATTACTCTTGGAACAGGCATATTAATAGTTCTTGCTGCTGCTCTTACGGTAATATATTTTTTATTTAATTTAACATTTCTTATTTTAAGCACTAAATTATTATGTATGATAGATGAGCAGAAAATATCAAGGAGCACGATATTTTTTAAAAGAAAATCTCAGACCTTCATTCTTGTTATAATTTTTTTAGCGTAAAGAATGTATAAAAAGTACAATTATTAACTTTTATTATATCAAACGATAAATAGCAAATAGGCCCATCTAGGTTGGGCCTATGACCTTGTTCAGCACTATTCCAAAAGGCGGTAAAAAAAGAAAAAAATATTTTATTCTATAGAATTAATGAGAAAAAAATATTATAATATTGAAAGATGTACAGGATGTGAAATAAATTAATTTTAAAGTTAAAATTTGAGTTAAATATGAAGTAAAGTTGATTTTCAAATCAACCAAATTGGTCAGTGGTCACTCAAATTTGAGAAATAATGCAAACTCGGCCATAAATCTATGAGTAGGACATTTTTGTCATCTCTCCTTTTTTACTTCTACTCTTCCTCCTCTCTCTTTTTGTGTCTGGCATCATCTTCAAACGATAATGTTGTGGACGATGGCGTAAAGCGGCAAGCGATCCTGTGGATGATGACACTAGGATGGCAATGAATTTAACGAAACTTAATTCCTATTAACCCTAAATTAAAGGAATATATACATGAAAACTAATTACTACAGAGAGTTTTTTTTATGTGATAATCATTGTTAAATTTTAATTTTCAGGCTGTTGGTGTTTCCTATCTTTCTGGTTCAAAGTACTTACTATGGGGTACATTAATTAGCCTCTTCATATTTTCAGCATATTCAGCCAAAGTAAGCAGACATTTCTTACCTCTCAGATATTTTCAAGGCATTTTGTTGACTCTTAAAGGGAAAAATAAAATTAAAAAAAAAACTTGTCACTTTATAACTTAATTAAATTCTATATTTTTTGCAGATGCCTCTTTTGAGATGGAAAAACTCAGCATTAGGTTCAATATTTACACATATATCAGGATTTGCATTTGCTCTAACAATGTCAACTTATTTCCATATACAGGTTTTATATTATTACTCCATAATTATTCAAATATATATTAATTATATATTCAAAAAAAATTATCTAATTAATTAATTAATTTTTCATGGGTTATATGTGCAGACCATTGTTTTTAGAAAACAAGTTTATATGACCAGACCACTGGCTTTTGCACTAATTTCTATGAGTATATTTGCTGCTGTAATATCATCATTTAAGGTATGTAATTCTTAATTGCTGGTTTTTTTTTCATTTAAAACCCAACGCCATAATAATTTCTCACAAGCCTCACCCCACTTGAAAATTATGATAGTATAATCTCTAGTACTCAGCCAACTTTGTTCTTAACTTAGCTGAATAATTACATATACATTTCAAAATCTAATCATCATTGTAGTTTAAGACCTCAACATTTATAATTTACATTAAGGCAAACCAAATACACTCTCTTTCTTTTATTGACTTTATTATAGCCATCAAATACACAAATGATTGCATAAATATTCCAAAAAATCATTTATTAAGACCAACATTTAGGTGTTTGTATTGTAACCACATCATGGCGTTTGTCTGATGCCAATATTTGTTTAGGGCATTTTAACTCAATACTTAGATAATCATATACAAAACAATATTTTTCAGAGGGCTTTTCTTTATTGATGTAATATGCATTTGACGAACATTACAGAAAGCAAAAATTAAAAATATATTAAATTAATTATACATATGTATATTTTATTTCATGCAAAATTTTTTAAAGAAAAAGATTTTTTTTGAATTAATAAATTTCTTGATACTTCTAACATGCAGGATATACCAGACATAGAAGGAGACAAAAAGTATGGCATTAAATCGTTAGCTACACGATTAGGTCCAGAAAGGGTAATATGTCACTAAGCTAAGAAATTTATTAATATTCTCTCAAAATTTCTCAGCTTGTGTATCATGCTGTAAGAATATCAAACCGAATAAATTAACGGTGTTGATTTTTTATTTTTGATCTTCCTAGATTAAATCCTTTAATAATTTTAATTTTGGGCAGGTATTTTGGATCTGCACATACCTGCTGCAAACAAATTTCGCTTTGGCCACAATCATTGGAGCCACTTCTTCTCATCTTTGGAGCAAAATTATAACTGTACGCCACATTGTCATTCTTTTTATTAAATTGATATTTTCATGATATTTATCTCACATCGAGCTCAACTCAAGCTTATTAATAATTCATTAGCATATTTACAACTTGAAACTTTATCGAGTTGATTTCAAATGATAGTCAGATCATATCAACTTGGATTGAATACAACTCAATAATTATTATAATAGCATAAATGACTTGGGGGTTACGGAATGTGTTTTGTGGGGCTTGTGAGTATAACCAACCCAAGTTTGAATATGTAACTTAAGTTTTTTTTATTCAAAAATAATTTTCAATTGTTTGGGGCTTGAGCCAGCTCGAAATTGAATACTTATCAAGCCAAGAAGCTCAAATCGATCTATAAATCGACAAGACAAGCTTGAACAGTGTATGGCTCGACTCAAACTTGAATATTCTGAATATTCTCATCCCTACTTACCAATAGTGATTGGGTTTTAGAGTTCATATCAAACGAAATGATATCCAATATGTAGATCATATTTATGGGTATAGTATTATCTAAACATCAATACTATTTAAATAGCAATGTCGTTATTAAACTTTTGTTTGCTCGATCCAATATCATTATATCAAACAGTTATAATAATAAAATTACTTTATTTTATTATTCTCAAGATTCACTAACCCCTCTCTACCAACATCTCCTCTCCCCCACCCTATCTCTCTTCATAACAACTTAGGATGCCATCTATTTTAGATAATATCTAGATGTCATTTTTGAGCATCAAAGATATCATCTTTTACATCTACGTCATCAAACTAACAAATAATTCATTCAAATAACATGTCATAACATCATAATAATATTTAAAGGCAAGATAGTTGGTTATGATTTTAGAAAATATTAAACAAATAACATTTATGTAGAAGATCTTCCTTACCGACAGTTTGTATAAGCAGATTGTTCCAGATCAATTGTTTGCATTTGTAGTTTGCGATAGTTAATAAACTGATCAACATTCTTAAGTTTCTTCGTGCAAATACTTCATTAAATTATCACTTGGCCATTCTAGTTATGAACACCAAGTAACATAAAAAGTAGCAGTTAAATATTTACCATTTCTCAAAATATTTTAAATAATTTAAAAAATTTAAAGTTTATGTAATTTAAAATTTTGAGTTTCATGTATTATTACCTTCATCTACAACTCACATCAAAATGACAGCTTTACGGTAAAGAATTCATATTAAACAAATAATTTTAACAAAGGGACTTAGCTAAGAGTTTTTGTTAGCTATTATAAGCTTTGATAGAAAGAATTTTAAGACCTCAAATAGTTGTAGAATGTAAACTAATTTATCCTAATTATTTTTTATTATGTGAACTTTTTTGGATGTGGCCAAACCAATGTTCTTTAACCATTATGAATCATGTCAGTTTCAATTTTTTTCATAAAAGAAATTGTTACAACATATAACTCATTAAAATTTTGGTTTCATTTTTTTTTGTTTGCCTCATGAAATTTAATTTTTTAATGCAGATAATGGGTCATGCAATCCTTGCTTTAATCCTCTGGAAGCAAGCAAATTCGCTTGATTTGACTAACAACGATAAAATACAGTCTTTTTACATGTTTATTTTCAAGGTAATCTTCACTAAAATCTATCTAATTCACCTATATCTTGATTAATATTAAAAGGGAATATTATCCAATTAAACATTTATTTATTTTGCAGCTTTTGTATGCTGAATACTTGCTCATTCCGCTTGTGAGATGATTTCATAAACAAGTGCAGGTTTGAAAAGACAAACTGTATTTTCATGAACTTGGCATTTTACTTCTTTGCAGCACTTGAAGATTGTAAAATGTTGGTCGACAGTATTTAGTGCAATAAATCATGAACCATTTCATAATTGAAAAGATGAAAGTTGCCGATTATATTCCTTTCAATGATCTATTGCTTTTTATATTTCATAATTGCCATCTCTATCTAAAAGGGATGGGATATAATTAAGAGAGAATGCAGTAATCACCAAGATAACACATGCAGATATACCGAAAAAAAATTGCATTTTGAAAAAGTAATACAATTAAACATTAGCTAGCGACAGGGATTAACTTACCTCATTATTGGAAGATCTCTTCCTCTTCTTCTGCGTCTGCTGTGGCTCTTTGGCCTTCAGTTCATGAGAGAATGACCTCAACAAACCAAGCAAGGTCTCATTCCTATGCGCTGCAATCAAGTTTGTATAACAGAACATCAAATAAGTAGATAAACTCCAAAGTAAAACCTAGGACGTTGACTGAGATGCATTCGGATTGTTTTTTATTAACACCAATCCAAAAGTAAACTGAAATCGGATCATTTCATCCAAAAGATGAAGTTTCGTCCAAAACAATGAAGTTTAGTATAGTACAACAGGCCGAAAGCCCTTTCAACCTCAAGGGAGAGCGAGAATTTATTAGGTATTTATGACACTCACAAGAAGCAGGGAATAGGAGTAGAGTTAGCAGGAATAATGCTATGCATAAGTATATTAGTGCCATGTATAAAAAAAATAATACTACATAAAAAAATGATTATGTTATATATGGTCTCTATCTTGCTCATACGTATGTATAATCAACCTATTGCTTTATATTGAGTTAACTTGATATTCAAATCCTACGCATGGCAATATTAAGTATAAGAAAAACAGTGTTACATATAAGTATGATATGTAGAGATAAGATGCAACTTATATATAGTATCCCAATATAAAACTAACTTTATGTCAAATCTTTCATATTTTGAAACAAAAAAATATTATATCAAATGTTATCTTTTACCCCGATTAAAAAAATAAACCTCAAAAACAGACCGCCCTTAACATTAAAATAGCATTGGTATTTTTTTTACTTACTAATAAAGCAAAAAATAATTAAAATTAAATGAAACTTGAAAGTTGAATTGGGGTCCATAACTTCATATAATCAGTACAACCATCACGGGCTAGCTAGAAATTGAAACCAAAATCACGTTTTATAGTCCTCATTCAGACTATACTAGAGCTGAATAGGTCTCAAATTTTAACATTAAACTACTAATATTCCAAATCCTACATAAATTTCAAAAAATAATTCTTTATTTCATATTCTATACACATTCAAAAACAGCTAACTTTTTTTTTTATCTTTCACAAATCTTAAAACAAAAATGTCTTATCTAAAATTAATTAAGGTTAACCTCAATAAACAAATGCACCAAGTAATAATATTCTTTATAATAAACTCAACTAAGATATTCTGCACTAAAAATACATATAAAATCAAAGTAGAAATAACTTGATCACCCGATAGTATAACATCCTCCATATTCACGGATTTTCGACCAGCGTGCTGTGCAAATAGCTCTACATCCTTCGCCAATTGTTCTATTTCACAGAAGAATATACATCAAAATAAATATTGAAAATTTAATTCAAGTATTACTTCAGAATTGATTTCTCACAAAATAGACACTTACAATTTTTAATATTTTATTTATATTTATCTCAACTAAATGAATCTAGCTCTAAACAACTTTAAACAAGTTTAACTTTAAACCAAGTCCAAACAAACTTCGAACCAAGTCTAAAAAAACTTTAAGCAAGTGATTGTGCTCTTATAACAGTGTTGCCCGTTATGTCAAAAAGCATTCCCTAATTGATAACCAAGATATTTAGACCAGTCACAATTTTAGATTCAAGATCAAACTTCTTTAATCATATTCTTCTACTTATGACATGTTATTCATGTAACATTAAGAAATTAGGGTTTAAGCTTTAGTTGAGAATTGATTTCATAAATCAATCTGTGATACCTTCAAATTTATTTGAAAGAGGTGAAGTCACATTTCCTATTTTATTTATTCAAAAAGAAAATATATCCTCTTGACCACATATAATCATGTTATTGGGGGTCACATATAATCATGTTACTTTGAAGTGATCAACAGTAGAAAGCTAGAGAAGCAATAATGGAAACCTTATTCTATATCCCATCTTAAAATAATGAAATATTTAAGAAAAACGAAAAACAAGAAATATATATAAATCCCAAACTAGGTAAAACCACAAGTGGCTTCGCTAGGCAAACAAGTTCCACAATATAAATAATGGGTTAAAATAGTTTTTGTTCCTACAATTAGAGTATTAAAACAAAGATTCTTCACCTACAACTTGATGGTTTACTAGATATATCTTATAGACAACATTGTTTGAACTCCCTTTGAATAGGTTTACGGATGAAATATATTACGGCTAGGACAACTACTGTTATTCCCCATGAAGGATTCAGTTGATGAATGTCACATACGAATCTTTCTTTGTACACTAAGAAGCTTATATGTAGTTAGTGTGTGCAATTATGCTAATTCTTCTCAACAGCATCCTAACTATGCTAATTATAGGCTGTCACCATGGCGACATTAATTCCTTGACAAGTGAAACTCCCGTGAATATCTTTATATATTTGTCGATGATACACATGCCACATCCTAGTGATTATGCCAAAACACATTGTAGAAGAACACACTTTTCAAAACCAAACTTCTTTAAGAGCCCTTTAAGGAACAACTTCTTGAATAGGCCATCACTTAACACCATATAATATCGCCGATTTTACTAGTGTTCTATAAAATTTACCTTTAAGCAAGATTTTTCTATCACAAAATAATCAGAAGCATTTCTTCACTTAATCATGTTGTTAGAATTCTGCTAATAATATCACTATTTTTTTTTGTATGATTGATCCAAAGTATCTAAAATACTTGTTCTTTTTAACTATATTATCATTTATTACATCCCCAATATATGTGCTTCTATCTTGACTAATTTTGTATTTTATATATTAGATTTTAGATCAACTAAGAAGAAAACCTTTAGACTTCCTCCACAACTCGAGTTCCGTCTTAGCCTCATCCCTAGTTTATCAATAAGTTGAATATCATCTGTAAAATGTATACACCAAAGCACCTCTTTTTACATGTGTCAAATCCAAGCCTCTATAATGAATCTCTTTTCAGCTTAGGTGAACATCATGCGTAAAAGAAAACAATTTAAAAATGATTGATAGCATCCAAAATAAGTCCTAGCTAAGCCTCATATTTGAGTCTCAAGTCAGATTTTGCTGAGGTTGGTACAAAGCAGAGAATGTTTAGCCAATCATTATGGGGAGAATGAAACATCTTTACCAGTGGTCAGAAATAAACAAAAATGGTCATACATTGCCTTTGATATCAGTAAATTCAGTGAAGCTTGCAAGTTGAACGAACAAAAAGAGAACAATATAGTCCATTGCAATAAACATGGCATTTTTCAAACACATTCAAGATAGCCCTTCTGGATGTATCTGCAGATTAAAATCTGATAATCAAATAGTAGTTAAATAGACCATTTCCTGCAAGTTGGAGATTATTTCTGACAAAAACACCAAGTTAGATAACATTATGCGCCATAATTATATTAAAAAGGCAAGAAAATTTGAGGAAAATTTGGGCAAACTTATTGCAAAGATCAGTTCTGTTCTTGCTTTCAGACAAATATAACCAATCTAGAGATTCTCATGTAACAGTCTAACTGACAGAGATGGGAACAAAACAACAGATAAACATTGAGATGATCAAGTATAGGAGAAGTGAGGCAGGCATGATTAGGGTTTCAGAGCTCACCCGTGAGCTCGAAAGCTAGTTCAGCAATGCACGGCACTACGTGCCCCGCGATCTCCATCCCCTGCTTCTTAGCTGTTCGAAAAAGGAAGAGAAAAAAAAAATCATGAAAGAGAAGAGAGATTTGAGGGAGAGGGAGAAAGGAATGGAGAATGAAACGAACCCTCGGCCTCCACAATCGAGATGACGGAGAGACGAAATCGATCCCTGAGCAGCTTCGTTCTCTCCTCATCCTCCTCCAACTTTTCGGTCACAACCGCGCCTTCGCCTCCTTCCATTTTCTCCAAAATCGCTCTCTTCCCCGCCCCCCTCCGTCTCTCCCTCTCCCCCTGCGGACTAGGGTTGTGAGTTCCCTCGGTTTGATCCATTCGATCGGCGGGACAAGAAAAAAAATGAATTTTAAAATTTAAAAAATTACATTAAGTAAATAAGACTAAAAAAAAATTAAATCAACAGTTTCAATTTAGTCCAATTAAATTTATAATTTTTATATTTAATTTATTATCTTAAAATACTAAAAAAATTAAAAATGATATAAATAAAAAATTAAGCAGTAATTTTTTTCATAAAAAAAATTTTGAATTTTTTTTAAAAAAAAATCAACATAAAATCTTTTAAGTTAAAACTCAAGAATCAACTTGCAAAGCTAATGAGACTCATGAAGCAAATTTTTCAAAATTATGAATATATTTGAAATTACTCATTGACCTCAAAATCTATATGATGTTTGCTTTATATACATAAAACTTTAAAGTTTTTAAACTTTTATGTTTAAATAAAAGGAATCTTAAATAAATTATTTTTATGTAAAAAAACAGTAATTAATTTGCTAAATTAATTCATATAAAAATAAATTTTGAAAAGATTAAAAAAATTATTAAAATCAATCCAAGCTTTTTATACTATATATATAATACTAATATATTTGAAATTTATTAACTTGATTTTATAAACTTTAAATGTTTTGTAAGTAATTTTATAAATTTATTACGTAAATTTAAAAAATCAAAATATATTAATAAATAAATGTGTTATTTGGAGAGCATATTAAAAAAATTAAATACAAATGTAAATAAATTGTTCATGATTAATTTATCATTTTTAGTTGGGAGATGTAATAAAAATACTACAATATGTACATATATTAAATTCAAAAAATGCTGCAAATAAATCAAAACTCAACTTTTTTTAATCTATTTAAATCAAGCTTCACAAAATTGTGCAAATAGCATTTCATTAATAACTTAAGTATTTAAGTTTAAACTTTACATAATGATCATATTAGTATTTAAATTTAGATTTTGCGTAGCAATCGTAATTCATTTCACACCTCAACTTTTAATAGATTAGGTATCACTCTTTCTAGAAATAAATGCGAAAAAGATATTTTAACAAATAATGATTGATCATTTTTTTATAACAATAATGATCAATTATTTTAAAAAATAAATTTATGGAGGATTATATAATGACTCCCATATTAGGTTAAAGTGAAGGTACATTGCACTTTAATATAAGATTAATCTTCCTTTATTTATTATTTATACATATTACAAATATATAAAAAATATATTTAGCATAACAATTGCCAATAACAAAAAGTTCATTTATTCTATGAAAATAAGTACTAAAAAAATATAGATACAACATAAAAATAAAAAAATATGAGAATACAGTGTGATACGACACGTCTATATGATAATTTCGCAAACTACAGAACATTAATACGATAAAATATGCCAAATAATATGATAATTTTATATATGATTACATAAAATAGTTTTCGTTTAATATTATATAACTAATTAAAATGAATAAAGGTAACACGAAGGCATGAAAACAAAGCATGACACGACGTATTAGTACAAAATACCTATACTTCTCAAGTACTCATTAGGAGAAAATTAATAAATAGTGAAATAAAAAGACTAAAAAATGGTGTTTTATAATATTTTATATTATTATATATGATTAATTAGAATCAAATATTGTTAATATTTTCCTTGAAGAAAAACAACACAAGTCATTTTTAAATTGGAGTCCTGTTTTCAATAATACTTCCATTAAAGCATTTGAAATACTTTATCAAAAAAAAAAAGTATTTTCAAATACATTAAATGCTTATTTTTAAATACTTGCCCAAAACTATTCATACAACAGTAATAATTTGAAAATTTAAAATAAATTGAAAATAATTGTATATATTTCTCATTTTTAAATCAATATATATATGTTCTACATATATAAATGTAGGCTAGTAAACATTTATGTAATGATATAAGAAATTATTTTATAGGGGTAATTAATTATATTTAGGCCTTGAAGTAAACCTCAGCAGCTATCCAATTTCATAAAATCAAAAACTTTTTTAAGTAGATGACTTTTGTCCATAAATTATTTAATATAGTTCTTTTTTTTAAGAAATTCATTCAATTTTGTGCTAAATTATATGTTTTTAAGCATTGATCACTTCTAAAGTTCACTATAATAAGATATACGATAAAGGTTCTGATCGGTATAAGTGATAATTTCATACACGGACCAAAAATTAGATAGGAATATCTTAACAAAAATAGTATCACTAAAATTTTGTAAACATTTCTAAATGACTACTAAATGATTGTGACTGAGTCACTAATAGTAAGCTTTGGATTGTAAAATTAATTTGGTAGGTACTAAGATTAGGGTTGGGATTAGAATTAGCAGTGGGCGATTGACAATAAAAACTAACATTTATTTTACGAAGAATTTAATTCAATATTATCTTGATGTTATATTATATTATTTAGAGAAAATAACTATTTAATTTAATGACACATATAGATAACTTTCTAAAAATTATGAAATTATCACTCAAATGACTTATATTGTTGAGGTATAGTTTGGGAATGTTCAGAGATTTTTTAAGACAGAAATAAGTATATTATAATATTATAATGTGATATATAATTATTTTATTATTGAAAATTATATTGTGTGTGAAATAAAATTGATTTTTTTTATTGGGATATGCATGAGATGTGAAATAAAATTAATTTTTAAAGTTAAGATTTGTGTGGGATGTGAAATAAAGTTAATTTTAATTATTTAAATTTTTTATGATATAAAATAAATATAAAATATGGATGATTCTTTTTTAAAGAGTTTGGGTTTTTTTACCCTAATTAAATAAGACCAAAAGATAACATCTAAATTATATGACAACACTAATGTGACTCCCATGGTTGAAGAGGGCAGGAGTGATCGTTGTGTGATTTCTCAAAAGAATGAAATCATTGGAGCAAAGTGAGTTTTGGTAGTCTTTTAAGTCGATAAATAGTGGTGAGATAAGTACAGAAATGAATTGTCATATATTAGAAATGAGGTGAGTTCCTAAACTGTATAAGTATATAATATGATGCCAACTGGTAGAGAAACCTTTCAGGGAAAAAAACACAGATTTTAGAAGTCAAAGCGAACAAATATGTGACGCCCATGGCTGAAAAGGGTAGGGAGTGATCATCGGGTGATGTTCTAAGAGAAAGGAATCACTGAGGTAAAGTGCGGCTCTTGACAGGCTTCTAGGTTGAATAATGAGTGGTGAGAGGGGCACAAGAATGAATTGTCCCACATCCAAAAGGGAGAGAAATCCTGAGTTGTATAAGTAAATAACGTGATCTCAAATAATAGAAGCGTCTTTTGAAGTAAAACCGTGAGGCTAATGATGGAAAGATTCTATAGCTAAGCGTACTTGGACTGAAGTAGTGAAATCCATAAGAGATGCATTATTGTACTCTCACTTGGGAGTGTGAGAAGCTCCTAGAGTAAGATAGAGAGGTACTTATTGTGCCCTCACTTAGTGACTAAAAATGGCTCTCAGAATTTGCTAAAAAAAGTATTTATCCACTGAACTGAAGAGGAATGCCTCTAGGCATAAAGAATAATGTCAAAAGTTTATCTACTTGGGGCAAAGGAGTATATTTTTGGTGATTAGTAGATTGATAATTTTGATTATGGTGAACGTAGAGATTTGAAATCATTTAACTAAACTATGTATGCTAATTTATCTCTTTTAATATTCGGATATTTAGCACGGTAGACTTCCAACACTCGTTAATAAGATCGAGAGATCATTTAACTAAACTACGTACGTTATTTTATCTCTTTCAATATTTGGATATTTAGCATGGTAGGCTTCTGATGCTCGTTGATGAAAACGAGACTACTAACAATGAAGATGCTAAAAATGAAGCAATTAATTAATGTTTTATAAGAAAACAAGATTATAAATATGTTTAATTATTAAAAGATATATGTAGTTAACCCACAATTATTATTTTATTCATAATTTTCAAAATCATGGTGAAAAGTCTTTACATTTTACTAATATTAAATATAAGATCTCTCACTATCAAAAGTCAACAGATTTTTAATTTTAGCATTAATATTTTTTAAAATTTTTATATTTTTGTCATCTATCGCTGTCTCATCGACATTAATTTCATGATTTTACTATAAAAGGATTTATTATAAAAAGTATAAAAGATTTTATTATAAAAAAAATGAAATTACTTTAATTCATCAAAAGTATACTTTGACCCTTCTACAAAAAACAAAAAATCTATGTTGACCCCGCCCAGCGTTTACCATCGTTCACCAGTTATTAATATAATAATATTCAATCATATGGATATTGTGAGAGTCAAATTTTCGCAGAAATTATTACGTGCGAAGCAAGCAATTCACGTTAATAATTCACTCGTTAATATTCACACAACACTATAGAAAGTGATAGCCTGTTGTGTGCAAAATATCGTTAAAGATTAATATTAACTCACATCTAGTAAGACGGATCATTCGATCGACAGACCGGACAGTCTGGTCTACAACTAGAGCGTCTAGTCAATTACCAAAAAAATAAATATTAAAAGCAAATAAATATAAAAAAAAAGTAGTATTTGATTTCAAGCTATACCTACTTTCCATACTTATTTTTTTGCAGTTGCATGGATCGTCCAATCGACCAACCAGACGATCTAGTCGAGACAACCAGACAGTTCAATCGATCGATCGAACGATCCATCCAATTGAATGCGCATTAATGTCATTTACTGTGTATTGTGAGTAGTGGAGCCTGCTCACTCCGCACGGTGCAACATAATTAGTGAGTAAACTACTGATGTGAATCGCTCACTGTACGCATTAATTTTAAATTGTGAGTGTGTGCAAATCGAAGAGCAGATGTCTCCCATATGACACCGTAAACTTCGAAGGAAAAGACAAGTTTTTTTAAAAAAAAAATACTTTAAAGAAAATTAAACACTATATAAATTATTTTTTTAAAATCGTATTCAAACAATTTGAAATTTCATACCTCAAAATGTATTTCAGTATAATTTATATACCAAAAAGCTCCAAGCCCAATTTGTACATTGAAAAAGATTTGCACTGCTATAATTATATTTAAATATAATTTATATAACTAAAATCGTAATTAAATACAATTTTATCACATGATTTGAGATTTTATATTTACAAACATATTACAGAAATTGTATTGTAATATAATTTTAATCATTAAATTTATATCCATTAAAAACTTGCATTCAAACGTAACTTTCGTTACAATAATTTTGGATTGCATAGTGTCGCGATGCTTATCTTAGAATTTATTATGAAATGACATACATTTAGGATTTTTTTATATATTTATGATATTTAATATATATATATATATATATGTGAGCGTATTATTTAAAGATATATTAAACAAAAGAAAATTATATTAAATAGCCAGCAGTTAACCACCTCAATTAATTGCCAATTATGCCGTACATGGAGGTTGATTAAGGGTAGCTGGGTACTTTTATGCCTCGTTTGGTTCAAGGTAAAATTTTTATCCAACACAAATTTTAATTATAAAAATTAACTTTATTTCACATCTAATACAAATATGAATATTAGAATTTAAAGTATTTCACATTTTACATACTTTCTAATATTAAAATAAATTTTTCTTTCATTAAATTTAAAAAAATAAAAAATATTTTTTCTTCTTGTTAAAAAAAAGTTCAAACCAAATGAGGCCTTATGGTTTGGGATCTCAGTCACATTAGTCCTCTAATTAAATTATGTTAACACTTGATTTCAGCGTTGCATGTCGGTCGTACACGTAGCGTTATATCACCTGCAGAGGGGAGGATCGGATCAACTATACCACCTTCGCTTTACTTGTGTGAGAGCTGAAAATCAAGGCAGCTCTCTCTATCTCTGGCTCTCTATCGCTTATTTTTCTTCTGTTAATGTTGTACTGGTCTTGACAGTCGTCTTTTCTCTCTTTCTAATAAAATTTTAGTGGATGTAAGGGATTTTCTCCCTGAACCACCTTAAATCTTTGTGTGTTATTCTGGATGCTTGAGGTCTCTGCATGCTGCCGTCTCGTTTCTTGGGATCCCCTATATCTCACGTCAGTAAATTATATTCAAATTTGAAATTTTTTCGATTCAAAATCGACTTAATTTTTTTTGTACAATGAAGCAAAGAGTCTGCTTTGGTCTGAATATAATTGAATCAGCTTAGGATTAGTAATTAGTTTTTTTTTAATATATATCAAAGATAATTTACATCAAAAAATTCTTTTATTGAAAGCATTAAAATATTAATATACAAATTTAAGGATATAATAAAAATATATTGACAATAAGGTTTGATTCAACTCAACGATCGAACCGAAATCAAAAAATAAAAAAGATCGCCGCCGCCGCCGCCGCCGCCATGTGCACCACTGCCAGAGGGATTCAGCGCCGGCGATGTCTATGCGGGCAGCCGCTGTGCCTCGCGGGATAGGGTGGAGCAGGCCATCACGTCCGCCGAACCTATGCGCACAGGCGCGAATATAATTTTTTTTAAATTGAATAATTAAATTAAATAATAAAAAAAATCATTGAATTCTCCTCAGTTTAGTTGATCAACTTGACCATAACTATTTAAAATAAAAACTATACAATTTTAATATATCATTCAATTTTATTTAATATTATTACAACTAAATGACTTTATTTTTTATTATTCACATATTCTTAAAAAAATTATATGATTTTTTATATAAAAAATAAAAAAATTGCTATAACTAATTTAGTTATGAACCAAACATAGATAGTGTCTTCGATAATCTTTCACCAATGAAATCAGTATTATTTTTTTTAAATTAAATCAAATTTAAAAAAAGCTTAAGTGTCCATATTTTCTTATTTTTTTCCTAATTTATCTAGACGTTTGACTTGTTTGGAGATGTTTTCTAAAAGTCAATCATCTATAATTTTTTTATTTATTTCATAATTTATCAAAATATTTGACTTGTTTGGAGATATTTTCTAAAAGTCAATCATCCATCTCTAGTTAGTTACCAAAAAATTGAAGCTACATTTAATTCTCAATCATACAATTATTAAATTATGCAAAAATAAGACTTAAGTGTAATATAGTAATTTAATCGTATATGTATTATCTCTTTTAGATTTAAAAAATTACATAATTTGATTACTTCTTAGTAAGTTATTTATTCCAATACTATTCCAACTAAAACACACTTAACTATAGAATTTTTTGTCGTTAACTTCACGTTTTTTTCTCAAAAGGCACATCGACTATTTGAGATCACGTTATATACTTAAATAGCTTAGAATCTTCCTTCTTTTTTTCAATGTGGGTGATTTCAATTCACTCATATAGACATCATCGCAGCGACTACTCCCTGCTTTCTTCAGTCCTAAGTATCATAATCCTACCGGCTTTTGCTTGTTTCGTTCTCGAACTACATCGTACTGTGAGATGTCGACTCTAATATCATGTTATAACATCCTGTGACCCAAATTTAGATGTATTATCCACTTTGGCTGTAGAAAACTAAAAAGCTACACAACTTAAGCACTTTCCAAAAGATCATCTATTTCAATACTACTCAAGCTCAAGCAGGCTTAACTATGAAATTCTTCCACTATTTGGATCACGTTATATATATTTATATAGCACAGAATCTCCTCTCTCTTTTCGATGTGGGACAATTCATTCCTATATCCCGTCACCTAGGAGCCTTGTCCAGAGTCACTCTTTATCCAAATAATTTTGATTCACTCATATGAACATCAATCACTCTTCAATCTTGGGCATCATGTCCTTGGTCTCCTTCTAATTGTCAACCTTAAGCACCTGTCAACTTCTCATCAAGCTTTCAAAACCTACTCTCTCCTATAAATGGAGAAAGAGCTCTAAGCAGCTTATGAGTCTGATCACTTGAGAAGAAGAAGAAGAAGAAGAAGAAGAAGAAGAAGAAGAAGAAGAAGAAGAAGAAGAAGAAGAAGAAGAAGAAGAAGAAGAAGAAGAAGAAGAAGGGGGAAGCAGTAGCATGGCTCTGAGCCCTATTTTTTCGCAGCTGATATCCTTCGCTCCTCCGCCTTGCCTCATCTCAGCACGTTTTCTACCGAGAAGTACGTTACCTAACATTAACGCATGCATTATATTTGAAACTCAAAACTCGCTTAAAAATTTACCTTTGAATGAGTCGAAATCAGTTTAGAATTTTTAAGTTAAATCTTGGCCCAAATCTTTTGGCTTTATATGTTTCAAGCGGAAGAAGCTAAAGCTCATTTAGTTCGAAGTATTTTTTTCAATTTAACATAAATTTTAATAATAAAAATTAATTTTATTTTATATTCAACATAAATATGAATATTAAAATTAATTTTATTTTATATTTTATGAACTTTTTCAATTAAATTTTTTTTTTGTAATAAAAAGTTCAAATCAAATGAAGGTTAAGTGAAATGAAGCGTTAAATTTTGAGCTAATTTCCATGAATTCTTGCTTGCATGAAATTTAATTTAATTATTAACGGGGAAAATAAATAATACTAAATATAAATATATGATTTTTCATCCTGACAGCCTTGCTGATAGATGGAAAGTGCCCTGCGATGAAACATTATTGGATGCGGACAACGCACCGTTCGGACGCCCAATCAGAGGGCGTCACGTGTGCCCGGACTCAGCTGTACGGCACACTTGGCGCCCTCTGATTGAGTTCCGGACGGTGCGCAGTCCGAACCCAATAACTTCTCCCTGCGATGCTACCAGGGCCGTTATCGATCCGATTTCGAGCTGACCCAGTACCGACTCAAAATCAGATCGATCACAATTCGCTCGACTCAAAGTCGATTGGGCGCAACTTCGAGCCGACTCGAGTCAATTTTAATCGACTTCAAGCCAATTTCAATTCATTTTCGAGCCGGCTCAAAATAAATTGAATTTTTTTTTCGAGCTGATCTCGAGCCGGGTAATCCCGACTCCATCCAACTCGAGATCATCTCAGTTTATATATATATGTATTATAATATAAAATATATTTTAATTCGAACCGATCTTACTCCGTCTCAAAATCAACTCGAAATCATTATCGAGCCAAACTTTTAGATTATCAATTGGCTAATTTAGATCAACTCGATTCAATTTTCGATTGATTTTTGCTTTTCGATCCATATTAACCCTTAGACGCTATTAAACTGAGGCTTCATTGCTTTCTCTTTTAATTTTTAAATTAAACTAATATAAAAATACTTAAATTTTCTTTTGAAAAAAATCTAAATTTATGCCAAAAAAAATTTTCAAACAAAAGAAGAAAATCGATCATGAAATTAAGAACAAATACCTTCCAATATAAAAAGGAGATATTCCAAATTCAAAACCGATCCAATTCTAGTCGATTTGTATCAAAATAAACTCTGGACTGATTCCTAATCGATTTTGGCAGAGGTCGGTTCATTAGGCCACCATAAACTTACAAATAAGTGGCGAGATGCTCAAAATTAGACAGCTCAAATCTGATTTCTAGTCGGCTCGAAATCGATACGTTCCAAGCCAAGCTGGCACTAATCAAATTCTAGATCAATTTTTGATCCAATTTCGCATGAACCAAACTCAAAATATTCAATTTTGAGTTCACTCTGCTGTTAGTCCCGAGAATGCGTGCAAGTTGCCACAAAGAAGGAGAGAATACGCGGAGCTGCGGAATTGTGCTTGGGAAGAGGCGGGCTGGTGGCCAAAAGATCGCCGGCAGTTGGCATGTCCTGCATGGCGATCTGGGCGCCCGCGGTGTCGCATTAAAATCATGAAAACGACTTAAATTCATCGTACCCAAATCCAACCTAGGCCTGAAAAGTTAAAAATAGGATGGGTTAACCCGCAGTATTATGTTCTATATAACTCCTTCCATATCTGACTAAACATATATATATATATATATATATCATATAAAACCTTGATTGAAATTTTTATTTAAAATTTGTATTTTTATTGAGATGAACAGGTTCATATGTTGCATTACCGGATCAAAAACACACTGCACATCAAAATTCAGCAGACAAAATCAACATAAAAGGGAAAAGAGAAGCATATTTCAATGTTGGAAGCTCCATTAATGGCCAAAATCCTGCAAGATGGAGGCTTAGAACTTCTAAATATGCAGATTCTGGAGAATCACAGGCTGCAAAATATGATTTGAAGGATGATGATCTTAAGCTGGCAATTCCTTCACTGAAAGCTGTTTACGAATTTACTCGTCCATATGCAGCAATAGCCTCGGTTAAGTTCATCATCTTCTTTATGAAAAATTTTTTTCAGTATCAAATTTCCTTAAGATTTTATGATCATATCTACAGGCATTTGGTTTAATGGAGTTTAGAAGTTTGAATTATTAGTCCATGTTATTCACTAATTTATTAATTATTTGGTTCGATGACAAAAAAATGATATTAGACTTGAAAAGATGAACGTAATTTATCGTTATAAATCTGTTACCTCCAGCTTCACTATGGAAACAGATCCATAAATTCATCTACCCACTTTATTCCAACTTCCTCTGCTTCTCTGCTCCCATTAATATTTTATATTTATTTCACATTTTATTAAATAATTAAATATTAAAAATTAATTTTATTTCACATTTTACATAAATCTCAATCTTAAAAATTAATTTTATTTCACATCTAACATGCTTAAATAAAAATAATAATTTTTTACTTCACATCCAACACAATTCTCAATAACAAAATATCATTATTTTACATCAAAACATTAAAATTATTTTTCTTTCTCTCTCTATCTCGATAAAATTAAAACATCTCTTCAAACCCAAAAATTAATTTTTTCAAATAACATAACCATTATAGACAAATATTTACAATCATCCATTATAGAAAGTGAAATTTACAAACTTTTCACTTATCATTATAAGATTGTAACCATACTTCATAGCCACCGGTGCATTATAAAAAAAAAAAAAAATTTCAAAGACGACTAATTTATTTGTAACTAACTATGTCTTTTTTCGCTTGTACAATTCAATTTTAATAATAGATGCACCTAAGTCGAACTCCATGACATAATTTGTTGATCATTTTAGATGATGTCATATATTTTTAGTTAGCTTATTTATCTTCTTACTTCTTATTATATAACATATAAATTTTTTTTAGAGCAAAATTACTAATGTGCCCAAAACTTTGCAGACCATAGGTGTAATATCAGGCTCTCTCATTGCTGTTGAGAATATATCAGATATCTCTTTGTCCTTTTTTATTCAAATGTTGAAGGTAGACTTTATATTTTGTTATTTTATTCAAAATTTATCAAAATGTTAATATTTTTTTTTGTTGTGCAGGCAATGGCTTGTTTCTTCTGTATCACTGTTTACACTAATGGAATTAATCAACTTTATGATATTGAAATTGATAAGGTATATAATTTTAATTTATACTTTTGCATGCTTCATGATATATATATATATATATATATATATATATATATGTCTGTCAACTCTAAAAAATTATTAATACATTACTTAAAAGTAACTTTTAGGTTTAATCTACTAAATGATTAATGAAATGTGATTTTCTATTTTTATCCTTAAGGCTCATTTTAAAAATTTTATTGCTCATTTTAAACTTGCACATTATTCTTACAATTTTAGAATAGTATTTCATATATGTGTCACGTTATAAACTCTAATTAATTACTGCATTTATTTTAGATTAACAAGCCATTTCTTCCACTTGTATCTGGGGATATTACTCTTGGAACAGGCATATTAATTGTTGTTGCTGCTGCTCTTACGGTAATATAATTTTTATTTAATTTTTTATTTCTTATTTTAAGCATTGAATTGTTATATATAATAGATGAGCAAAATATTTTTGCAAAAAAAATCTTAGCCCTATAATTTCTTTAGTATACAGAATGCACAGAATGCAGAATTATTAACTTTTATTATATTAAACAATAAATAGCAAACAGGTCCATCTAGGTTAGGCTTATGGCCTCGTTTGGCACCATTCCAAAAGGAGGTAATGAAAGGAAAAATATTTTATTTTATAGAGTTAATAAGAAAAAATTTATTTTAATATTGAAAAATGTATAGGATGTGAAATAAAATTAATTTTAAGGTTAAAATTCAAGATTGATGTGAAATAAAGTTGATTTTTAAATCAACTAAACTGGTCAACGATCACTCAAATTTGAAAAATAATGCAACCAAGACTCAGCCATAAATCTATGAGTAGGACAGTTTTGTCATCTCTCTTATTTTACTTCTACTCTCTCCTCTCTCTATTTGTGTCTGGCACCATCTTCAAACGACAACGTTGTGAATCAGTGCTAAAGTGGCAAGCGATGCTGTGGGATATGGCACTAGAATGGCAATGCCTAAAATGAAGAGAGAGAGAGAGTAGAAGAAAAATATAGAAAAAGGAGAGGGAAAAATATTTCTTTTACCTGTGAATTTAAAGAGACTTAATTCCTATTAACCCTAAATTAAAAGAATACATGAAGATTAATCACCATGGATATTTTTGTTTTCTTATGTGGTAATTATTGTTAAATTTTAATTTTTCAGGCTGCTGGTGTTTCCTATCTTTCTGGTTCAAAATACTTACTATGGGGTACATTAATTAGTCTCTTCATATTTTCAGCATATTCAGTTAATGTAAGTAGGCATTTTTTAGCACTCAAATCTTTTCAAGGCATTTTGTTAACTCTTGAAGAGAAAAATAAAATTAAAAAAGAAAACTTGTTACAGTATAATTTAATTAAATTCTACATTTTTTGCAGATGCCTCTTTTGAGATGGAAAAAATCAGCATTAGGTACAACATTTACACATGTATCAGGATGTGGAATTACTCTAATAATGACAACTTATCTTCATATTCAGGTATCATATTATTACTAGTTACAACAATAATAACACAATAATAACCAAGCCTTAATCCCATTAGGTGAAGACGGCTATATGAATTATTTGTTTATATTATGTTATATTAATTAACAAATCCTTATTTAAGTCTAAATGAGAAAAATCACTTTTTATAGTTTCTTACTATGTCTTATTTAGTTTTCCTCTTCCTCTTTGTATATAGCCAAAATCTAATAACTTGATTTTCCTAACTAAAGCTTCAATTAGCTTACGATTTACATTTCCAAAGCAGCTAAGTCGACTTTCTCTTATAAGTTTATTCTTTCTATATAACTTGATTTTCTTAACTAAAGCTTCAATCAATTTACGATTTACATTTCCAAAGCATCTAAGCTGACTTTCTCTAAATTTATCTTTAATTGATGTAACTTAAATTTTCATGTGGATATACTAAATTCTTATTCTATCCTTTTATGTATACCCACATATCCACCTTAAACATTCTCATTTTCATATCATTTATTTTATTTATATGTTTCTTCTTTGTAGACTAATATTCAGCACCATATATTATTGCTAATTTTACTACAGATTTATAAAATTTACCCTTAAGTTTAGATAGAATTTTTCTATTGCACGACACTTCAAAAGTATTTTTCTATTTTACCAATTTTATTTAGATCCTACTAATAACGTCATTATCTATTTCATACTTACATACACATACATACTAAACAATTGGTGATCAAACTATTAAGAAGAGTGAGTGTCTACATACACATACATACATAACGCCTCTCTCTCCCCTCCCGATCCTTATGCACGAGCGACGGCCGCCGGTGTGTCGCACGGGCCATACACATACATACTAAACAATTGGTGATCAAACTATTAAGAAGAGTGAGTGTCTACATACACATACATACATAACGCCTCTCTCTCTCCTCCCGATCCTTATGCACGAGCGACGGCCGCCGGTGTGTCGCACGGGCCCGTGCGCGAAGATCGGGAGGAGAGAGAGGCCGCACACGCCGCGGAGCCATTGGGGTCTGGCGGCGTCGCCCGTGCGCAACGATTGGAAGGAGACAGAGATGCGAGGAGGAGAGAGAGAGCGATTTCTAACGTTTGTTACGACCCAAGGATCTATGTGCATATTTCATCAAACTGGAGGACCAATTTGCTACATTTAAATGTTTGAGGGACCTATTTGCCCATACGAGCAAACTAGAGGAACCAAGATGCTATTTACCCTACTTTTAATTTTCAAAATCATATTAAATAATCTATTAAGCCAAAAAACTTTTTCAGTTCCTAAGCACTTTCAAACATCTATTGCGATGTCTTCTGATCCTACTGTTTTCTTATATTTCATCTTTTTTAAAGATTTTCAGACTTCAACTTTACTGATACGTCAGATGTAACAGCAATTTTTACTTTTTTTATAGTGTTGTGTTCAGTAGAATTAATTGTATTTTCACAATGTTCATTAAAAAGCAATTGAAAGTAACTCAATCATCTATCTTTGATATTTTTTTTATAAAAAGCATTATTTTATCTTCATCCTTAATGCATTTCACTTAAGTTAAATATTTAGTTTTTCTATCCCTTACCTTGGCCATCCTATATATCTGTTTTTTCTCTTTTTTAGTGTTTTAACTTTTTATATAAATCCTTAAAGAGTTATATTCTTTATATTGTAAACTTCTTTCGTAAACCCTTGGCAGGCCATTTATATTTCACTTATTCTTATTATTATTTTTAAACCAATCTTTATAATAAATCTTCTATTTCTTAATTTTTTCTTATACATCATCTTTCTACCACCAAACATTTTCATTATTTAGAGTCATTCTTTTGGATTCTCCCAATACAACTTTCGCTACCCCATGGATGCAATTAGCAACCTTTAGCCACATAAGATCAATTTCTCTGCTGATGTTTCATTGCCCATTCTATGACCTTCTTCTTAAAGATACATCTATTTTCATTTTTTTAGATTCCACCATTGAAACTGGGCATAACATTTCGACTGGTGATAACGTTTCGACTTATTATTCCTTCTCCAATATTTTAACTCAAATTTAAAATCATTAATCGATGTTAGATAACCAAACATTCACTTAAAATTATATTATTTCATAATCAATGAAATATATATATTAATTATATATTCAAGAAAATAATCTAATTAATTAATTATTCTTTCATGGATTATACTTGCAGACCATTGCTTTTGGAAGACAGGCTTATATGACCAAAACAATGGCTTTTGCACTAATTTCTATGAGTATGTTTGCTGCTGTGGTGGCATCATTCAAGGTATGTAATTATTACATACAAGATATGAAATTTAAACGAAATTACGCATTTCACCATCAATTCATAAATATTACCAGTATCACACCATATTCATTTAAATTTTATGCATTTCACATATTTCACACCATATTCTTTGATGGTGAACTTCACATTTCTAAATTGGCCTTGATATTAACTATATTATTAATATATTAATTAAATACTATAAATAAATTAATTTATATAAATAATAATTTAAATATTTATGAATTTATGTAATTTTAATTAATTTATCCTATTTAAAATTTCCAATTAGGGTGCCAAATTTAAATCCACATTACTATAATTTTTAATTGAAGTAAAAAAATTGATGTGTTTACAGTAAAAAATAAAAATATATATTAGAATTTAAATATTAATAAATTTATGCATTTTAATTTACATATAATATTATAAAGTATATGAAATATGTGAAATATGTGAAATGCGTAAAATTTAAATGAATATGGTGTAATAGTAGTAATATTTACGAATTGATGGTGAAATACGTAATTTCGTGTAAATTTCATGTCCTGTATGTAAAAATCCCTTATAATCTATAGTAAAGCCAACCAAATGCACCCTTTCTTTCTTTCATTGATTTTATCATTGATCACAATTTTTAAAAGAATTTTTTTTTTTTTTGAAATAATAAATTTCTTGGAACTCCTAATATGCAGGATATACCGGATATAGAGGGAGACAAAAAGTATGGCATTAAATCATTGGCTACACGAATAGGTCCAAAACAGGTAATATGTCACTAAGCTAATAAATTAATTAATATTCTCTCAAAATTTCACAACTTGTGTATCATGCTTTAAGATTATCAAACGGAATACATTAACGGTGTTGATTTTTTATTCTCTATTTTCTTAAATTAAATCTTTTAATAATTTTGATTTTTGGGCAGGTATTTTGGATCTGTATAAACGTGCTACAAATGAATTTCGCTTTAGCTATCATTGTTGGAGCCACTTCTACTTATCTTTGGAGCAAAATTATAACTGTACGCCACATTGTCATTCTTTTTTTTTTTAAATTGATATCTTCACGATATTTATCTCAACTTGAGTATATTTAACTAAGTCATTAGCATATTTACAGCTTGAAACTTTATCGAGCTCATTTCACATGACAGATCATATCAATTTGGATCGAATACAACTCAGTAATTACTATAAAAACATAAATGACTTAGTGATTACCATATGTGTTATGTGAGGCTTATGAGTATAACCAACCCAACTTTGAATAAGTAACCTAAGTTCTTGTATTTAAAAATAATTCTCAATTGTTTAGGAATTGAGCCGGCTCGAAATTGAATGCTTGTCAAACTAGAAAGCACAAGTCGATCTGTAAATCGACGAGCTGAGCTTGAACCGTATATGGCTCGACTCAAACTTGAATTTTTCTCATCCCTACTTACCAATAGTGAACGGTTTTTAGATTTCATATCAAACGAAATTATATCCTAATATTTAGATTATATTTATGAGTATTAGGTTTAATAAAATCCCGATGTAATATTATTTAAATGTCAATACTATCTAAATGTCTATATTACTATTAAACTTTTGTTTGCTCGATTCATTATTATTATATCAAAAGATTATAATAAAATTATTTTATTATATTATTCTTGAGCTTCACTAACTCCTCTCTACCACCACCTCAATCTCCCAACCCATCTCTCTTCATTGCCATTTAGAATGTCATCTATTTTAGATAACATCTAAATATTATTTTTGAGTGATAGAGTTATCATTTTTTATATCTAAATATATCATCAAACTAATAAATAATTCGTTCAAGTAACATGACATAACATCATAATAATGTTGAAAGCAAAGACAGCAGGTTATGATTTTGGAAAATATTAACCAAATCGCATTTAAGTAGATCTTTGCCACCACAATTTATATAAGCAGGTTGTTCAAGATTTGTAGTTTGAGATAAAGTGATCAACATTCTTAAGGTCTTCATTCAAATACTTCATTAATTCATCACATAGGCCATTCTAATTATGAACACATGTAATTCAATTTAGTAACATAAAAAGTCATAGTTAAATATTTACCATTTCTCCAAATATTTTAAATAATTAGAAAATATAAAGTTTATGTAATTTAAAACTTGAAGTTTCATGCATTATCCACAGCTTGAAGGTAAAGAATTCATTTTAAACGAATAATTTAACAAATTAAGGGACTTAGCCAAGAGCTTTTGTTAGCTTAGGATGTAAAATACTTTATCCTAATTGTTTTCTATTTTGTGAACATTTTGGATCTGAGAGCAAACCAGTGTTCTTTAACCATTACGAATCATGTTTGTTTCTATTTTTTTCATGCATAAAAGAAATGTTACAACTTATAACTCCTTAAAATGAAAATATTTTTGGTTTCTTTTTTTTTTTTGTTTGCCTCATGAGATTTTAATTGTTTCAATGCAGAAATGAGTCATCGCATGATCTCTTGGGCCCTTAATCCTCTGGAAGCAAGCAAATTCGCTTGATTTGACTAAGAATGATAAAATACAGTCTTTTTACATGTTTATTTTCAAGGTAATCTTCACTAAAATCTATCTAATTCACTTATAACTTGATTAATATTAAAAAAAGATTATTATCCAATTAAACATTTGTTTATTTTGCAGCTTTTATATGCTGAAGCCATGCTCGTTCCCCTTGTGAGATGATTTTATATACAAGTGGAAGTTTGAAAAGAGGAACTCTATTTTCATGAACTTGGCAATTTAATTTACTTTTCTGCAGCACTTGAAGATTGTAAATGTTGGTCTACAGTATTTAGTGCAATAAATCATGAACCATTTCATAATTGAAAGGATCAAAGTTGCAGATTATATTCCTTTCAATGATCTATTGTTTTTTTTATATTTCATAAGTGCCAGCTCTATCTATAAGGGATGGGATATAATATCTAGTTTAAAAGAGAATGCAGTAATCACCAAGATAACACATGTTGATATACTGAAAAAAGATTGCATTTTGAAGAAGTAATACAATTAAACATTAGCTAGCAAAAGGGATTAACTTATCTCACTATTGGAAGATCTCTTCTTCTTCTTTTCTGTCTGCTGTGGCTCAATGGCCTTCAGTTCATGAGAGAATGACCTCAACAAACCAAGCAAAGGTCTCATTCCTATGTGCTGCAATCAAGTTTGTATAAACAGAACAGCAAATAAGTATATAAACTCCAAGGTAAGACCTAGGACGCAGATCATATATAGCTGGTATTATCATGATTGAGTTTAGACCATGTTTCTAAATGTTGACCGAGATGCGTTTGGATTGTTTTTGACTAAGGGGGCGTTTGGTTCAATGTTATCCTGATGTTATGTTATGTTATCTAGAGAAGGCAATTGTTTGGTTTAATGACATCTACAAATAATTTTTTATTAAATTATAAAATTATTAGTCAAAAGATGACATCTAGATGTCATGACATCTAAATTTCATAACATAACATCAAGATAACAACGAACCAAACGCCCCCTAACCCCAATCCAAAAGTAAACTGAAATTGGATCATTTCATCCAAAAAGATGAAGTTTTGGCCAAAACAACGAAGCTTAGTATGGCAAAACGGGCCAAAAGCCTATTCAACCTCAAGGGAGAGCGAGAAATTATTAGGTATTTATGACACTCACTAGGGAAGCAAGGAATAGAAGTGGCATTAGCAAGAATAACGCTATGTATAAGCATGACAGCAATATGTATAAGTATAATAGTGCCATGTATAAACAAGACAGTGCTACATACAAAAATGATTATGCTACATATAGTCTTTATCTTACTCATACGTAATCAACTCATTGCTTTATATTGAGTTAACTTGATATTCAAATCCTACACATGGTAATATTAAATATAAGGAAAATAGTACTACATATAAGTATGATACGTAGAGATAAGATTCAACTTATACTTGATAAAAAAAAACAAAAAATATAACTTATACGTAGCACGGTCATACCCACATGGCAGCACTATTATGCTTGTACATAATATTATTATACTTATACATGATACTATTCCTCGCTAAGGTTATTTTCGATCTCTGCTTCCTAAGTGGATCACGCATATGCATGCATTGCACATTCCTTGGTACCCTAGTGGGTTTAGCGTATGAATGTGTTGTGCATTCCTTGGTCCTTAAACATCCCAATATGTTATGTTGCCCAATTCCAATAATTTTTCGTGCAAGGCCGACTTGCATGGCCCTAAATAAAGAAGTTGCCAATGGGCAGTCCTGCTCATACACGCGTGAGTAGTTTGTTTAAAATGCTTTCTTATTTAAATTATTTCTAACAGAAACTCCTCAATCAATACATTCTAACTAGAACAAAATAATGTACTTTTTAGCTATTTGTTTTCTCAGAATAACTTTAACTTAGGTTAAAATAAATCATATAAGTCACATCATACATAAATTTCAATATCAAATTAGCAATATTTTAAATTTGACACAAACTTTGATATTAAAATCAATTGTATTTCACATTCAACATAAACATCATAATAAATAATTTATTATTTTTGCATCCTACATGCATCTCAATATAAAACTAACTTTGTCACATCAGTCATATTCAAAACAAAAAATATTACATCAAAGGTTATCTTTTACCCGATTTAAAAAAAATAATCTCACAAATAGGCTGCCCTTATTTTTTTATTCACTAATAAAATAAAAAATAATTAAAATTTAATGAAACTTGAAAGTTGAATTGGAAATCATAGGTCCAATTAAAATCCTCATTCAGACTAAACTAAAGTCGAATAGTTACAATTAACTGTACAGATCACATCGTACATAAATTTTAACATTAAACTAATAATATTTCAAATTCTACACAAATTTCAAAAATAATTATTTATTTCATATTCTACACGCATCCCAATACACACCTAACTTTATTTTTCTCTTTCATAAATCTTAAACAAAAATGTCTCATCTAATGTTAATTAAGGTTAAGCTCAATAAACAAATGCACCAAGTAATAATATTCTACATAATAAACTCAATTAAGATATTCTGCACTATAAATATATATAAAATCAAAGCAGAAATAACTGGATCACTTGATAGTATAACATCCTCCATGTTCACGGATTTTCGACCAACATGCTGTGCAAATCGCTCGACATCCTTCGCCAATTGTTTTGTTTCGCAAGAGAATATACATCAGAATAAATATTGAACATTTAATCCATTTATTGCTTCAGAATTGATTTCTCATAGAAACAAATACTTACAATTTTTAATATTTTATTTATATTTACCTCAACTACATGAATCTAGCTCTAAACAACTTTAAACAAGTTTAACTTTAAGCCAAGTCCAAACGAACTTTGAATCAAGTCTAAACAAACTTTAAGCAAGTCATTGTGCTCTTATAACAATGTCGTTCGTTATGTCAAAAAGAATTCCATAAGTGATAACCCAAATATTTAGACCAATCACAATTTTATATCCAAGGTCAAACTTCTTTAATCATATTCTTCTACTTATAACATGTTTTGCATGTAACTTTAAGAAATTAAGGTTTAAGTTTTAGTTGAGAATTGATTTCATAAATCAATCTATGAAACCTTTACATTTCTTTGAAAGAGGTGAAGCACAGAGGATTTTTTTTTTTAACTAAATTTACCTGTTTTATTTTTAATTTTTAAAATATAAAAAACAATTTATTTTAAAATTTTCTTTATTTTTTATATATAATTAAGAAAGTTTTAGTTAAAACCTACAGATAAAAATTCGGATTTTATTTTAGAAGTATTTAATATTTATGTTAAATATAGATAGTTTATAGAATAAAGACTCAAATTAAAATTTGTTAGGTGAGAAAAATTAAAAATTTTAATTTGAGATTTTTCTTATTTAAAATGTAAAACTTTAATGTTTTATGTATATAAAAGTTTGTATATTTTATAAGGCAAATATCATATAGGGGCCGTTTGGATAGAGGGTAGGATAAGCTAACTCGGGTTAGCTTAACCCCATTAATAATTTATCCCAGCTGGGTAAGTTTTCTATATTGCAATATAATTGTTTGGATGCTAACGCGGGTTAATTTAGGATAACTTTGAATTCAGTTTGACAAATAAATAAGTTAACCCAGGATAGTAAAAATACTGAAAAAATCGCAAATAAACTAGGAATATGCAGATGAACTGCACAGCACCAAGAAAAACAGAGGGAATTACAATGCACAATCAGACTTGAGCCACAATAAAAAAAATTATGAAAAAAAACAGAAAAACAATGGAAAAAAACAGAAAAACTAGGGATAATGAAGATGAACAGCACCAAACCAAGAAAAATAGAGGGGATCCACAGCATCAAATCCAGAGGCTGGCAGATCTGCGATTAGGGCAGGTAGATCTGCTCTAATGGGCAGACAGATCTGTGATTAGGGGAGGCAGAGGGAATACATGTTTACCTGAACAAATCGTAAACCAAGAGCACTCACCGTCACCAACCCAGAATGCCTCCGCTGCCGGAGAGGCACTGGTGCCGGCCTGCTTTTCAGAGCAGAAAATCTCCTCTATCGCCGCGTCTGGAGCCGGCGCAATCAATCCAGCAGAGCGAAAAACAACTGCTCGCACAGGCGTCGCGCGCGAGAGAGAGCGCAGAACCGCGGTCTCCGCCCTATCCCCACATCGCGGCTGGGGTAGCTAAACCCGGGGGTAGCGGGGTAAGGGAAGTCCGCTGGGTTTAGTTAACCTAGGGATAAGCTGTGTTAACTTTGAGTTAACCCGCTAACCCACCTATTCAAACGGCCCCATAGGTTTTTGAGGTTAATGAATAATTTCAAACAAATTAATAATTTTAAAAAATTTGCTTCTTGAGTCTCTTTAGTTTTACTAATTGTTACTTGAGATTAACATAAAAAATTTCCAGATTAGTCTTTTTTAAAACATTTTTTTTCAAATTTTTTAAAGAAAAATACTGTTTAATTGTTTTATTTATATAATTAATAAAATATTTTTTCTTTAAATATTACGAAATTTAGGGCCCAGTTTGTTAAATTTTGAAAGTCATAGATTCATATAATATTATAACGTAACATCAGGACCTGCGTGCAATTTACCCTTTTTTATATGTTGCAAAATTATCGCCGAAGTGTGCTGAGGGAGAGCCCACGGGGCAGAGGGAGGGAGAGAAGGGGAAAAAAGCGATTTTGGAGAAAATGGAAGGAGGGCGAAGGCGCGGTTGTCACTGAAAAGTTGGAAGAGGATGAGGAGAGAACGAAGCTGCTCAGGGATCTATTTCGCCTCTTCGTCACCTCGGTTGTGGAGGCGGAGGGTTCGTGTCATTCTCCACTCCTTTCTCTCCCAAATCTCTCTTCTCTTTCATGATTTTTTTTTTCTTCATTCTTCGAACAGCTAAGAAGCAGGGGATGGAGTTCGCGGGGCACGTAGTGCCGCGCATTGCTGAACTGGCTTTCAAGCTCACGGGTGAGCTCTGAAACCCTAATCATGTCTGCCTTACTTCCCCTTTACTTGATTATCTCATTGTTTATCTGTTGTTTTATTCCCATCTCCGTCAGTTATACTGTTTTGTGAGAACTTCTAGATTGATTATATTTGTCTGAAAGCTAGAACAGAACTAATCTTTGCTATACGTTTGCCCCAATTTTCCTCAAATTTTCTTGCCTTCTTCATATAATTATGGCGCATAATGTTATCTAACTTGGTGTTTTTGTCAGGAATAACCTTCAACCTGCGGAAAAATTCTGCCTAGGCTTAAAGGTAAATTTTATAGGACACTAGTAAGATTATCGAAGTTATATGGTGCTTAGTGATGGCTTATTTGAGAAGGCGTTCCTCGAAGAGCTCTTAAAGTATGCTTTTGAAAAGTGAGTTCTTCTACAATTTGTTTTGGCATATTCACTAGGAAGTGGTATGTGTACCATTGACAAATATATAAAGTTATTCTTGGGAATTTCACTTGTCAAGAAATTAATGTCGCCATAGTGATAGCCTATTATTAGCACAACTAGGATGTTGTTGAGAAGAATTAGTGTAACTGCACACACAAGTTACATATAAACTTCTTAGTGTACAAAGAAAGATTCGTATGTGACATCAACCTGAAACCTTCATGGGGAATGACGGTAGTCATCCTAGCCGTAATATTTCATCCGTAGACCTATTCAAAAGGAGTTTGAACAATCCTGCCTATGAGATATATCTAGTAAACAATCAAGTTGTTGGTGAAAAATCTTCATTGTAATTCTTTAACTGTAGGAACAAAAACAATTTTAACCCATTATTTATATAGTGGAACTTGTTTGCCTAGCGAAGGCGCTTGTGGTTTTACCGTCGTTTGAGATATATAAATCTTTTTTTCTTTGTTCGTATTTGTTTCATTATTTTAACTTATGATGTAGAAGAAGGTTTCCATTATTGCTTCTCCAGCTTTCTACTGTTGATCACCTCACAGTAACATGATTATATGTCGATCACCCCCAATAACATGATTATATGTGATCGAGAGGCTATATTTTCTTTTTGAATAAATAAAATAGGAAATGCGGCTTCACCTCTTTCAAAGAAATGTAAAGGTTTCATAGATTGATTTATGAAATCAATTCTCAACTAAAACTTAAACCTTAATTTCTTAAAGTTACATGCAAAACATGTTATAAGTAGAAGAATATGATTAAAGAAGTTTGACCTTGGATATAAAATTGTGATTGGTCTAAATATTTGGGTTATCACTTATGGAATTCTTTTTGACATAACGAACGACATTGTTATAAGAGCACAATGACTTGCTTAAAGTTTGTTTAGACTTGATTCAAAGTTCGTTTGGACTTGGCTTAAAGTTAAACTTGTTTAAAGTTGTTTAGAGCTAGATTCATGTAGTTGAGGTAAATATAAATAAAATATTAAAAATTGT
>KZ451944.1:1000337-1017639 GCA_002786265.1 Apostasia shenzhenica | reverse complement strand
CTTTCTTGAATAATTGTTAATTCAACTATAAAAAAACTCATATCGACGTGATTTTAGGTCTGAGATTTCAAATTGTGCGACAAAAATTATATTTAATTATGATTTTAATTAATTATATGAATTATATTTAAATATAATTTTAGCAATGTATATCCTATTTAAGTATGTATTTGTTAACATGTGGCTCCAGCGCTGCATATCAGTCGTTCACGTGGTGCCCGGAGGGATTCTCAATTAACCCTTCTTTCATTATCAATATAATCCTCTCTCTTTTTGTAGGCCTCGGGCTTCGATCCCCTAGTTCGGGGCACTATCCTTACAGAAACTATGTTCTACTATAATTTTAATGATTTAATTTATATCCATTAAAAACAGGTATTCAAACATACTTCTGTTACAATAATTGTGGATTCCACAATATCAAAAAATAATAATAATGTGTATTTAGACTTTTTTTAATACATATATAAAATATTTTATATATTTGAGCATATTATTTAAAGATATATTAAATATATTAATATACACCAACATAGTAAATCATATAAGTGTAACAAAAGAAAAATATATTTACTTGAAATTAACTAACTATAAGCAAAACTATTTTTTAATTTAAAAAATTAGATCAAAAAATAAGTTTAATTTAAATTGTCTTGAAGTCAATAATTTTTTTTCCGACCAAATAAAATTCGTCTCAAACTCGAAAAATTCTAAATAGGCCCAACTCGAACCATTATGAGCATATTTTCTACTTTGATAGCTAGTACAAAATCCTCTTTGACCAGGCAAATTTAGGTTTGTGTGGTTGTTGGTTGCCACTCAGTCACATCCATATTGACAAAAAATACTACAATGTTGAATTAAATAGGATTAAGCCACTAATTAATTATCCGATGACGGAGAAGGATAGAATTCCAAGAATCAGTGATACGCAATATTTCTTTGTCAAAATTGTCAACACAGAAAAACTAAAAATCACTCAAAAACGTGCACAAGATGTAAGGTAATTCAGGAATAGATTCCCCTTCGTCCACCTGGAAGAGAGAGAAAAGCTTTCACTATAACTCACAAAAGATTTGGTCTAGAGACCAATCAAGAGGAAAGAAAAGAAAAGAATATAAAGCTTACTTCTCTCAAATTAAGATGATCTAGTGATTTGCTTTCTTCATATGATGATGATCTATTTGAATCCCTGCTAAAGGGTATTTATAGGTAAGCTAAGGAACTGTCGGTTCCAAGAAAATCGTTGTTGATAGCAAGAAGAGGACACGTGAATTTTTGATTTGTTAAGCCGTTGGAAACCGGATGACCAGCTGCAGGTGACTAGAAACCTGAAACTACCTGTTAAATAGAGCTGAAAGTGATATTGCAATAGCAACAATGCCTAAAGGATGTTGACGTGGTGGTCTCCATCCAGCAGCGAGTTGCGCGGTTGAAGACAGCATCGTGGCCGATATTATTTGATTGAGTTTACCTCGTAGACAATATTAGAGTCCCTGAAAGGTAAAAAGCCAGTATTATTAAGAAATCATTGAACCTGATGGTATGAACATTGTGCATGATAACAAGGAAAAAGAAGTTAGAGAGTCCTGAGACGTCATGTGTACGACGAAGATGCATCGTCTTATCCAGTGAAAATTAATATTTTAATTTAGAAAATTAGGTTAAACATTAGGATGAGTTTAAAATAACTTGAAATCAATAATTTTTTTTGACTCGGTCAAATTCATCTCTAACTTGAAAAATTCTAAATAGGCTCAAGTCGTGCTTCAACTTGATCCAGCCACGACCCGATTTTCAGTTTAAGTTTGTGTGGCTGCTGGATGCCACTCAGTCACATCATTAATGACGAAGAATGCAAGAATTTTTGAATCTAAAGTTGCCAATTATGAACATGGAGATTATGTTCATGGAGATTGTTTAAAAGTAGCACTTATGGTTTGAGATCTCTGTCACACTGGTCCTCTAGTTAAATTATGTTCAAATTTGAAACCCGTTCAAAGCACACATATGTTTACTCGATTTAAAGTTGACTTGATTTTTTTTATGAATTGAAGTGAGCTCGCTCGAAATATAATTGAATCAGCTTGAGATTTGTAAATAGTTTTGGTTTCTTTTTTTATATATATCACAGATATTATACGTTTGTACATATATTATAGTGAGTGTATAGTGAAGATATAAAAGGCCCTTTTTGTTTTGCTGTTAAAAATCAGATTAATTTTTAACAAGCATATTATATCATACATAAAATTTAATATTAAAAATTAACTTTATTTCACATCCTACACACGTTACTAAAATAATAACCAACTTATATCACATCCCTCACATATCTTAACATAATAACTAACTTTATTTCACGTTATTCACAATTTTTAATAAAAAAATATTTTTATCTAAATTTAATTTTAATTTTATTAAATTAAATCTTACAAATAAATAGGCTCTAAAATATAAACATACAAATTTAAGTAAATTATTATATGTAACATATAATATATGTGAAGAGAATATATTAAAACTAAGGATATTTTAATTCTTTTATATTTATATATTTTATTTAAATAGAATTTTTTTAAAAGATAAAAAAATTTAAATTAAAAGAAACCGGATAGAATTCTTATGTCTGACAATCTCTCACCAGTGGAAGTTTCAACAAGCTTCCCCGTGATTCTCCTCAAAGCATTTCTCTTATCATACACTTTTGCACTTTAAAAGCTAATACTTATTGTACATTTTTATCATAGATCTTCAAAATTATCGAGACAATATTGTTGATTCTCCCGTTTACTTCCTAATTTATCTAAACATTTGATTTGTTTGGAGATATTTTCTAAAAAGTCATTCATCTATCTTCAGTTTACCAAAAATTTGTAGCAGCATTTAATTCTTGATCATACAACTACTCAATGGATATCTATGTGAGACGATTAATTTCTTTGTCCCTCCACTTAGAAGTTTTGTCAGAAGCCACTCCTTATCCGGGGAGTTCCGATTCACTCATATGAACATCCTAGCAATCACTTCCCGCCCTTTTCAGTTCAGAGTATTACAAGCCTACCAATTTTTTCTTAGTTCGTTCTCGAATTACGTCGTACTATGAGAAATCAGCTTTGATATCATATTGTAATATCATGTGATCCAAATTTAGGGGTATGATCCGCTTTGACTTTAGGAAACTAAGAAACTACTAACATGAGTACTTCCTAGGAGGTCATCTATCCCAACACTATTCCAGTCCAAGCATCCTAAACTACAAAGTTTTTCATCATCAGCCTCACGATTTTATCTCAAAAGACATTTTCACTATTTGAGATCACTTTATATACTTATATAGCGCAGAATTTTCTCTTCCTTTTCGACGTAAAATGATTCATTCTTACGCCCCTCTACTTAAAAGCTTTATCAGGAACTGCTCTTTATCCAGACAATTTTGATTCACTCATATGTACATCACCCCAACAATCACTCCCCACTCTTTTATATTATCACATTCATCATCTTCCTCCAATTTTCAACCTAAACCATCTGTCAATATCTCATCATAATGGCATGTTTGAAGCTTTCAAAACCTACTCTCTCCTATAAATGTAGAAAGAGCTCTAAGAAGAAGAAGAAGAAGAAGAAGAAGAAGAAGAAGAAGAAGAAGGGGGAAGCAGTAGCATGGCTCTGAGCCCTATTTTTTCGCAGCTGATATCCTTCGCTCCTCCGCCTTGCCTCATCTCAGCACGTTTTCTACCGAGAAGTACGTTACCTAACATTAACGCATGCATTATATTTGAAACTCAAAACTCGCTTAAAAATTTACCTTTGAATCAACTTAAAAAATATTTTAAATTAAATCATTGCCCAAATCTTTTGGCTCTGTGTGTTTCAAGCGGAAGAAGCCAAATGAAATGAAACTTAAATTTTGTAAATTTTAAGCCAATTTTGATGAATTCTTGCTTGCATAAATTTTGATTTTAATTATTATCCTGCTCAAAATAAATAATACTAAAATGGCGTTCGATTCACTGTTATCTTAATATTATATCATTTAATCTAGATGCCATTATATCTATCTAAATTTTTTTTTGACTAATTATTATTTTTTCTAAATAACATAATATAACATCAAGATAATATTGAATCAAACACCTCCTAAATATAAATATATGATTTTTCATCATGACATCTACGCCGATAGATGCTTAGTATGGTGGATGGAAAGTGGCCCGTGATGCTATTAAATCGAGGCTTAGTTGCTTTCTCTTTTAATTTTCAAATTAAACCAATATAAAATTAAGTACATCAATAACTAATTTTTTTTGAAAATTTTCTAAATTTATACCACAAAAATTTCAAAAAAAAAAGAAAATAGATCATAAAATTAAGAACAAGCACTATCTATTACAAATATGAGATATTCCCATTTAAAACTAACCAATTCTAGTCTCATCTTATTAGTTTTGAACTAGACTAATACTTAATCGATTCTAGTAGAAATCAGTCGATTAAGTGACCATAATTAGCGTACAAATAAGTGGCAAGATGTTCAAAATTAGACAGAGCTCAAATCTAATGTTCTAGTTGACTCGAAATCGATACATTCAAAGTCAAGCTGGCACTAATCAAATTCAAGGTCAACTTTCATCCATTTCACAAGAGCCAAACTCAAAAATTTCAATTCTGAGTCGATAGTGATGTTAGTCCCAAGAATTTGCACCTCAAGTTCTTGGTTGAAATCAAAGAAAATGCCCTAAATTCATCGTACTTGAAACCAACCTAAGCCTGAATAGTTAAAATAAGGATAGATTAACCCGCAAACCTCTTATCAACAAAATGGTAATTATGTTCTACGCAGCTCATTTAATATCATATATAAAACCAATTCATTGAAACTTTTATTTAAAATTTGCATTTTTATTGAGATGAACAGGTTCATATGTTGCATTATTGGATCAAAAACACATTGCATATCAGAATACAGCAGACAAAAACAACATAAAAGGGAAAAGAGAAGCATATTTCAATGTTGGAAGCTCCATTAATGGCCAAAATCCTGCAAGATGGAGGCTTAGAACTTCTAAATATGCAGATTCTGAAGAATCAGAGGCTGCAAAATATGATTTGAAGGATGATGATCTTAAGCTGGCAATTCCTTCACTGAAAGCTGTTTACAATTTTACTCGTCCATATGCAGCAATAGGCACAGTTAAGTTGTTCATCAACTTCTTTAAAAAAAAAATTCTTCGGCATCAAATTTCCTTTAAGATTTTATGATCATATGTTCAGACATTTGGTTTAATAAAATCTAAAAATTAAACATAATTTATTGTTATATAAATCTGACCTCTAGCTTCTCCATCACGGCATAAACAGATCCATAAACTCATCTACCCACCTTATTCCAACTTCCTCTGCATCAACTGCTCTTATTAATGAGGTGACATCTAGATAATTGTCGATTTCAAGTAACATGTAAATGTCTCTTGTTTGGTTGGAGGCCAAACACCCACTAAACTCCTCAAAAAATATCTTCTATCAATATTTCATATTTATTTTGCATCTTATTAAATAATTAAATATTAAAAATTAATTTTATTTCATATCTTATATAAATCTTAATTTTAAAAATTAATTTTATTTCACGTCCGATATACTTAAATAAATAATAATAATTTTTATTACACATTCAATACAATTCTCAATAACAAAATATCATTATTTCATATTATAATAATAAAATTATTTTTTTTTCTCTATCTCGAAAACATTTAAAACATCTTGAAATTATACTCCAAGCAATCGAGATCACATTTGTAACTTTTTTGTAATATATTATATAATTGTGTCATCAAATCCAATCATTAACTTTTTCAAATAACATGATATAGCCAAATAATTAATTATATGCATCCATTGTAGAGAGTGAAATTTACAAACTTCATAACAATCAGTGTATTTTAAAAAATAAACAATTTTTACAAGACAACTAATTTATTTGTAACTAAGTATGCCTTGTATACGATTAAGATCTTTCGCTTATATAATTCAATTTTTATAATAAATGTACCTAAGTTGAACTCCATAACATAACAACATAACAATATTAAAATTCAAAGTATTTGGATTGACTAGACATTCATTATTTCATGCTTCTTAAGAGGGAAAAAAAGCAATGCAACTCCCAAAAGAAGCCTTCAAGTAGCTCAAATGTAATTTTACGTCTATTCAATTGAATTATCCAATGGATTGCGTTATTAATCCATTGAATATTCTAATAGATTAGACTCTTAAACTGTAATTAGCGAATGTGTTAATTAATTAAGAGAATTATTTTACAAGATTCTTTCTAGAATACAACTAACTTAGATATTTTTTAGAAAATAGATTGCCTTTTGAAAAGTAGTTCATAACAAATTTGGGCTTAATTTACTAGGTTATTCAGTGAATTGGACTCTTAATTTATTAGATAATCTAGTAAATTAATCCCAAAATTCATATTTGATCTTTGAATCAGTTTTTAAGATTGCGAAGCGAGCTACTCCTAAAAATCATCACTTTATGCTTTCATGAAAATCATCACTTTATGAGATGCCAAAAAACTTTAAATCAAACACTAAATTACACTTCAAAATGATCATCTCTTAAAAAACATCTAACCACAAAATCTCTTAATCATTTTAGATCACGTTATATATATATTTTTAGTCAGCTTATTTATCTTCCTACTTCTCAAATAATATATAAGTTTTCTTAAAGCAAAATTACTAATGTCCTAAGAACTTTGCAGACCATGGGTGTAATCTCAAGCTCTCTCATTGCCGTTGAGAATATATCAGATATCTCTTTACCCTTTTTCATTCAAATGTTGAAGGTAGACTTTACATTTCCTTTTTAATACAATATTTATTGAAATATTAATTATTATTTTTTTTTGCAGGCAATAGCTTGCTTCTTCTGTATCATTGTTTACACTACTGGACTTAATCAACTTTATGATATTGAAATTGATAAGGTAAATAATTTCAATTTATACTTTTGTATTGCTTGAGCTTTTGAGGCTATTAATATATAATTATATATATATATTTATGATTATATATATATATATATATATATATAATTATATTATACAGGTTCTACTTGACATCTACCTAAAATTTAATCTTCACACAATCTAAAAAAAAATTATTAATACATTACTTAAAAGTAAATTTTAGCTAGGTTTAATCCACTATATTATCTAACATACTAAAGCCTCTCATAAATATATAAATATAAACAGTTAATGAAAATGTGATTATCTAATTTTACCCTTAACAATACTTTTCCCTTTCACACATGGATCATTCTCATGTTCTTTTTCTATCATAAATAAGAATATGTCAAATATGTTTTTGGTTAAGCTAAGCAACTAGTTTAGCCTAACAATAATTTTATTGCTCATTTCGAACTTGTACATTATTCTTACAATTTTAGAATAGTATTTCATATTTGTGTCGCATTATAAAACCTAATTACTTACTATATTTATTTTAGATTAACAAGCCATTGCTTCCGCTTATATCTGGGGATATTACTTTTGGAACGGGCATATTAATTACTTTTGCTGCTGCTCTTACGGTAATATATTTTTTATTTAATTTCTTATTTTAAATACTGAATTGTTATGTATGATGGATGAATAAAAAATATCAAAAGCAAAATATTTTTTAGAAGAAAATCTTAGACCTTAATTCTTGTTATAATTTCCTTAGCATACAGAATGTATAAAAATTACAATTATTAATTTTTATTACATCAAATGATAAATAGCAAATACGTCCATCTAGGTTGGGCCTATGACCTTGTTTAACACTATTCCAAAAGGAGGTAAAAAAAAATTTATTCTATAGAGTTAATGAGAAAAAAATTATAATATTGAAAGATGTATATGATGTGAAATAAAAATTAATTTTAAGGTTGAAATTTGAGTTAAATATAAAGTAAAGATTTTTAAATCATCCAAACTGATCAGTAGTCACTCAAATTTGAGAAATAATGCAAATAAGACTCAACCATAAATCTATGAGTAAAAATATATTTTTGTCATCACTCTTTTTTTCACTTTTACTCTCTCTCCCCTCTCTATTTGTGTCTGGCATCATCTTCAAACGATATCGCTGTGAACGATGGCGTAAAGCAGCAAGTGATGTTGTCGAATATGGCAATAGGATGGCAATGAATTTAAAGAGATTTAATTCCTATTAACCCTAAATTAAAGAAATACATGAAAACTAATCACTACATTGTTTTTTTTATTTGGTAATTATTGTTAAATTTTAATTTTCAGGCTACTGGTATTTCCTATCTTTCTGGTTCAAAGTACCTACTATGGGGTACATTAATTAGCCTCTTCATCTTTTCAGCATATTCAGTCAAAGTAAGAAGATATTTCTTAGCTCTCAAATCTTTTCAAAGGCATTTTGTTGACTCATAAGGCCAGAAAAAAATAAAATTTAAAAAAAAAAACTTGTCACTTTATAACATAATTAAATTCTACATTTTTTGCAGATGCCTCTTTTGAGATGGAAACAATCAGCATTAGGTTCAATATTTACACATATATCAGGATTTGCAATTGCTCTGACAATGTCAACTTATCTCTATATACAGGTTTTATATTATTACTCCATAATCATTGAAATATATGTTAAGAAAATTATCTAATTAATTAATTAATCTTTCGTGGGTTATAAGTGCAGACCAATGTTTTGAGAAGGCAAGTTTATATGACCAGATCATTGGCTTTCGCACTAATTTCTATGAGTATATTTGCTGCTGTGATATCATCATTTAAGGTATGTAATTATTATATAAATGTACTTAAAGATTAATTGTTGATTCTTTTCATTTAAAACTTAACACCATAATAATTTCTCACAAGCCCCACCCCACTTGAAAATTAGGATGGTGTAATCTCGAGTACTCAGGCAAATTCGTTCTCGACTTAGCTGAATAATTACGTATATAATATTTCAAAATCTAATCATCACTGGAGTTTAAGACCTCAACATTTATAATTTATATTAAGGCCAACCAAATGCACCCTTTCTTTCTTTTATTGATTTTACTATGGCTATCAAATTCACAAATGATTGCATAAAATATGCCCAAAAATCACATCATGGGGTTTGTCTGATGCCAATATTAGTTTAGGATATTTTAACTTAATACTTAGATGATTATATATAAAACAATATTTTTCAGAGGGCTTATCTTTATTGATATAATTAATATGTATTCAATGAATATTATAGAAAGCTAAAATTAAAAATATATTAAATTAATTATATATATATGTATATATGTATATATGTATATTTCATTTCAAGCAATTTTAAAAAAAATATATTTTTTTTGAATTAATAAATTTCTTGGTACTTCTAACATGCAGGATATACCAGACATAGAAGGAGACAAAAAGTATGGCATTAAATCGTTAGCTACACGATTAGGTCCAGAAAGGGTAATATGTCACTAAGCTAAGAAATTTATTAATATTTTCTCAAAATTTCTCAGCTTGTGTATCATGCTGTAAGAATATCAAACTGAATAAATTAACGGTGTTGATTTTTTATTTTTGATCTTCCAAGATTAAATCCTTTAATAATTTTAATTTTGGGCAGGTATTTTGGATCTGCACAAACCTGCTGCAAACAAATTTTGCTTTGGGCATCATCGTTGGAGCCACTTCTTCTCATCTTTGGAGCAAAATTGTAACTGTACGTCACATTGTCATTCTTTTTATTAAATTAATATTTTCACGATATTTATCTCACATCGAGCGCAACTCAAGCTTTTTAATAATTCATTAGCATATTTATAACTTGAAACTTAATCGAGTTGATTTCAAATGACAGTCAAATCATATATATTTGGATTGAATACAACTCAATAATTATTATAACAGCAAAAATGACTTAGCAGTTACGGTATATGTGTTTTGTGGGGCTTGTTTTGTGGGGCTTGGGAGCATAACCAACCCAAGTTTGAATAGGTAACCTAAGTTTTTGTATTCAAAAATAATTCTCAATTGTTTTGGGGCTTGAGCCAACTTGAAATTGAATACTTGTCAAGCCAAGATGCTCAAATCGATCTGTAAATCGACAAGCCAAGCTTGAACAGTGTATGACTCGCCTCACACTTGAATCTTTCTCATCCCTTAAACCAATAGTGACTGGGTTTTAGAGTTCATATCAAACAAAATGATATCCCAATATTTAGATCATATTTATGGGTATTGGGTTTAATGCAATCTTGATGTAGTATTATTTAAACATGAATACTATTTAAATATCAATGTTGTTATTAAACTTTTGCTCGATTCAATATCATTACATCAAATGGTTACAATAAAATTACTTTATTTTATTATTCTCAGGATTCACTAACTCCTCTCTACCAACATGAGTTATCATCCTTTATATTTATGTCACCAAACAAATATATAATTTGTTCAAATAACATAACATAACATCATAATAACATTAAAAGCCAAGATAGCTGGTTATGATTTTAGAAAATATTAAACAAATCACATTTATGTAGAAGATCTTTCTAGTCGACTGTTTGTACTAGCATTTATAGTTTGAGATAGTTAATAAACTGATCAACATTCTTAAGTTTTTTCGTGCAAAAACTTCATTAAATTATCACTTGGCCATTCTAGTTATGAACACAAGCAATTCAATTAGTAGCATAAAAAGTGGCAGTTAAATATTTACCATTTCTCAAAATATCTTAAATAATTAAAAAAAATTAAAGTTTATGTAATTTAAAATTTTGAGTTTCAGGCATTATTACCTTCATCTACAACTCACATCAACACGACATAGCTTTACGGTAAAGAATTCATATTAAACAAATAATTTTAACAAAGGGACTTAGCTAAGAGTTTTTGTTAGCTATTATAGGCTTTGATAAAAAGAATTTTAAGACCTCAAATAGTTGTAGAATGTAAAATAATTTATTCATATTATTTTTGATTATGTGAACTTTTTTGGATGTGGGTCAAACCAATGTTCTTTAACCATTATGAATCATGTCAGTTTCAATTTTTTTCATAAAAGAAATTGTTACAACATATAACTCATTAAAATTTTGGTTTCATATTTTTTTTTTTTTTTTGCCTCATGAAATTTAATTTTTTTAATGCAGATAATGGGTCATGCAATCCTTGCTTTAATCCTCTGGAAGCAAGCAAATTCGCTTGATTTGACTAAGAATGATAAAATACAGTCTTTTTACATGTTTATTTTCAAGGTAATCTTCACTAAAATCTATCTAATTCACTTATAACTTGATTAATATTAAAAAAAAAAGATTATTATCCAATTAAACATTTATTTATCTTGCAGCTTTTGTATGCTGAATACCTGCTCATTCCGCTTGTGAGATGATTTCATGAACAAGTACAGGTTTGAAAAGACAAACTGCAGTATTTTCATGAACTTGGCATTTTATTTCTTTGCAGCACTTGAAGATTGTAAATTGTTGGTCGATCGACAATATTTAGTGCAATAAATCATGAACCATTTCATAACTGAAAAGATGAAAGTTGCAGATTATATAATTCCTTTCAATGATCTAATATGTCGTGAAATAATACGCAGCGGAAAATTCGGATCGCCGGACGTGTAGTTAGTCAAATAAATCGTGCCAGATAAGTAATGAGAAATAATGATAATAAAAGAACGAAGCAACCACAAGAACACCAGATTTACGTGTTTCGGAGGTATTCCTCCTACATCCACGGGGAGAGCAGAGAGAGACTTTATTATGTAGAAAATCAGATAGAAAAAGAACCTTACACCAATCACCTGGTTCTCGATCTCAGACGGGATACAGAAATTGGGTCTTTTCTTCTTTCGAATTAGACAATCCAATTGCTCCTTGAGCCTCAGATGATTGCCTCCAGATTCCTATGAAATCACCTCCGTAGCCGACGAAGAAGATCCAATGAAAATCACTGCAGAAATCCTGATAATCCCACTTCTTCTTTGTTTCACTCTCTCCAATTTTTTCAGCTTATCTGATCATCCTGTATTTATAATGGTAGCCTATAATAAATCATGTATCTAATTTTCATAAAAATCTCAAATAGCTTAACAAATAATCCTTATAATTAGGATTATTTAATTATTATTTAAATCACATTTTAACACTAATAATGGTAGCCTATAATAAATCATATATCTTCGGCCTTCAGTTCATGAGAGAATGACCTCAAAACAATCCAAGCAAGGTCTCATTCCTATGCTCTGCAATCAAATTTGCTCGTTAGGATGAAATTAATAAATAGTGAACTAAAAATACTAAAAAAAAAACTGTTTTATAATACTTATATTATGTATGACTACTTAGAATCAAATATTATTAATATTTTCCTTGAAGAAAAACAACAAATGTCTTTTTTTAATTGACATGCTTTATAAAAAAGATATTTGAAATGCATCAAATGCTTATTTTTAAAACCCTGTCCAAAACTAAGCATACAACAGTGACAATTTGTAAATTTTAAATATATTGTGAATAAATTATATAGATTTCTCATTTTTTTATGGCATTGATTTCTCATTTTTAGTCGACTTTATTTAAAAATATATATATATATATTCTACCTACATAATGTCGGCCAGAAAACATACATGAAATGACAAAAATATTTATTTTTTAAGAGTAATTAATTATATTCAGCCACTTGAAGTCAACCTCAGCTGCTATCCAGTTTTATAAAATCAAAAACATCCCATTTAAACTATTTTTATCTAGAATTCATTTAATGTAAGTTTTTTTTATGAATTCTATTAAATTTGGCACTAGATTATAAGTTTTTAAGCATTTGCTTAATTGCCAAATTTGACGAAATTCATAAAAAAAAATCCGCAGAGAACAATTTATAAACTAGAGGAATAAAGATAACATATTTTCAGCTTTGTAAATATATGAAAATAGAGATCTACCTCTGGTTTTCGAATGAAAATACTCTTATTCTTATTTTATTTTCTATTTTTATCATTTGCACGCGTGACTTATAAAGTTCACTATAACAAGAAATACAACACAAGTTCTAATTGGTATAAGTGACAATCTCATACACTGACAAAAAATTAGACAATGATATCTTAATAAAAGTCATCGTTTGGCTATTAATATTATTATCAATGGAACTTGGATGTTGAGTTTAGTGGATCCCAACTCATGAATGTGCCTCTGGGGTCCTTCAACTGAAATACAAAGCCATAGCTTTCTTCGCTATGACCTACCATGTGACACCTCAACTAACCTCCAATATGACTTACCGTGTGACTCCTCAACTAACCTCCAACCTCTTGCAGGGGGCTAGGATTAGGGTTGGGATTAGAATTTACCTGTTGATGCTGGAAATCTAAGAGAAGATTAGAAGAATAGTTTTTTACGTGGAAACCACTTAAGCAAAAAAATCATGGCGCCAATCTCACAGCGACTTGAAAGTATTTCACTAGAGAGAAAATCTTTACAGAAAGGAGAGTGAGGTTTCTCTTTTAAAGAGAGAGAGAGAGAGAGAGAAAGAGAGCAAGAGAGTGAGAGAAACCCCCACTTCTCTTATTACAATGAGATTTTTATAATATAAATTTAGCTTAGAGCAGTCACCTCAGAGAAATGGCTTCTGTCTCTGGCAACGTGCTCAAAGCGTGGAGGCCTTGTTAATTGCACGGCCCTTACAAGTTGGTCATGTCTCTTAAAAATAGTATGAAAATCTTTACTTTATACTTGATTGAGTCTAGGCAGTTCGGTCTCAAGAGTTCGACTTGAGTTCTTCTGCGTGGGCTTTTCGTCATGTGACTGCCGCCAGATTTCCCTTGTGCATTTTCTACGTGAACTCTCCACGTGTACGCTCTAGTTGTGTTAGCGCGAATCCAAATACAACATAACCATTGGCGATTAACAGCAAAAATTGATAATTGTTTTAAGGCATTTGGTTGCATGTTATCTTTGTGTTTTATCATATTATCAAGAGAAAGCAATTGTTTGATTTAATTCATCTAAAAAATTCAATAATATATATAAATAATTTTCTAAAAATTATGAAATTATCTCTCAAAATATAACATCTAAATTACATATTGCCAATGTGTCATTCGTGGATGAAGAGAGTGAGAGAGTGATTGTCAAGTGATATTCCAAAATAAAAGATAACCTCCAGTTAAACAAAGCTAAGGTCCTATTTATTTGACAGTTAAAAATTAACTTAGTTTAAATTTAAACTAACATATCACATCATACATAAAATTTAATATTAAAAATTAATTTTATTTCACATCTTACACGAATTACTAAAATAATAACTAACTTATACTACATCACTTTATGCCACATCCCTCATATATCCCAACGTAATAATTTAATTTTATTTTAAATCATTCATAATTTTAATAAAAAAATATCTCTATCTAAATTTAATTTTAATTTTATTAAATTAAACGTTATAAATAAACATGCCCTAGTAGGCAAAAATTAGAGAGATTCGAATCATAATTTTTTTATTAAATTTTTTTTTTAAAAAAAATGAAATTCCTCAAATTTGTCAAAGTTTTGTTTGACCCCCGCCGCCCAGCATTTACCGGTTATTAATATTCCATCACGTGTGGAAATTCGCAGAGACCAATTGTTAGGTGCGCGTGCGGACCGACCAGCAGGCGCCTTCCGATCAAATACCGTCCTCGTGTAGCCGCCGTTAATTTTGCTCAAAAATAAAAAATTACTCAAAAATTAAATCGAATCAAATTTAGGAGGCGTTTGATTCGTTATTATCTTAGTGTTATATTATGTAATCTAAATATCATGATATCTATATATCATCTTTTAACTAATAATTTTATAATCTAATAGAAAATTATTTGTAGATGTTATTAAACCAAACAATTGTCTTCTCTAGATAACATAACATAACATCAAAATAACATTTATCAATTTAATCTTAAGCCGACATAGAATCGAATAGAGATGACTCGAAATTGGATTGATTAAAAAATTAGAAAGTATTATATATATTTATATATGTAATTAGATTTAGTACGTAATTATTTTCAGTAGTTTACTGGAAGACTTCATTAGACTTTCATTAGAATTTTTTCTATAATCATTTAAATCATATTTATTGTAAATTATTTTTTTTTTCTTTAAATAATAGATCAAAACAAATCACCATAATTTAAGCTGATTAAATGAACAAACATATTTATATATAATATTTGGATAAAAAATTGAAAATTAATCGAATCGAGATCGGATTGAACTCTCCTACTTCATTCTCTGGATCGAATCGAGATCAAATCGAAAACTTTCAATTCAATCTAGCCCTATTTTAACGGAAAAAAAAATTAATGGAAAAGCTTTTAAAGAAAATTAAACACCATAAATATTATTTTTACTCATATTCAAACAATTTGAAATTTCACACCAAAAATTCTACATAAATATTATTTATAAACATGAAATCCCACAGTTTAATTCACATTGTATTCAAATTTGATTTGTGCTGCAAAACATTATTTAAATACAACTGACATAATTGAAATTGCATTTTAAATATAATTTATGTAACTTAATTTAAAATTTCATACTTGAAAATATATTTTGATAGGATTTGCAAATGTGAATTCATATTTGAATATGATTTATATAATTAAATTTGTAATTAAATGCAATTTTAATTAATTTGCGATTTCATATCTAAAATCATATGTTTTTATAGTTGAATTAACAAACACATTGTGGAAATTATATTCTAGTATAATTTTAACGATTAAATTTAAATCCATTAAAAAGTCGTATTTAAACATATTTATTTGTCGCAATAATTGCACATAATTATTTGTCACAATGATTGTGGATTGCATAGTGACGCACGTGATATTTATTTTTTACTAATTATGAAATGGCATGTCATTTCATGCACTCATTTATTTATTTTTTTGATGGTCATGATATTTTATCTTTAAAATATTTGTCTGGTAATTAACAATTAATTTATTTTAATTTTAAATTAGTATATTACATCACATATAAAATTTAATATTAAAAAATTACTTTATTTCACATCGTATGCACATTACTAAAATAATAACTAATTTTATATCATATCACTCACATATCCTAATATGTTAACTAACTTTATATCGCATCATTCACACATCCAGACTTAATAACTAATTTTATTTTATATTATTCATAATTTTTAATAAAAAAATATTTCTATTCAAATTTAATTTTAATCATGTTAAATTAAAGGAGTAATTTCACTTAGGCTCTTGAGGTTTACTCGACTGCCACGTAGATCCACAATTTTGAAAAACTTACTGTATAGGTCATTGTGGTTCTTCTGTGACGGTATCAGTTAAACGCTATTGAAATTACAAAAATACCCTTTTATCCATCCATATTTCCGATCTTCGGCGCACGCCAGCGGCCGAGTAAATAATTGTAACTTCACGTTAAAAAATTTTATGATTTCTTAATTACAAATTTGATTTAACGAAATTTTTAATGAAAAAAAATATTTAATCGGACCTTATTTGAAGCTTTTTATAAATATAAAGAACCACAATGACCTATACACTAAGTTGTGAGAACTTGTCTGATATATTTTCAAAGTCGAGTAAACCTCAAGGGCCTAAGTGAAATTATTCCTAAATTAAATCTTTCAAACAAATAGATCTTAATTCGTAACTTAATGACCATAATTTTTTCATTTATTTTCTAATTTATCTAAATATTTGATTTATTTGGAGATATTTTTTAAGAAATCACGCATCTATCTTTAATTGAATGAATATAAATTAGCTAATTTGCTTATTTGATTGAAAGATAAATTTAAGGGCAAATTACACACAAGTCCCTGAGGTTAAGGGTTATTATCACACAGGTCCACGATTTTAAAATTATAACATTGGAGTCCCTAGGTTTTCAAAAATATCTGGGTCCTTTTTTTATTTTTTTATTATTACAAAATTATTAAAATTACCATACCATCCCTCCCTCTAATAGATCCGGTAGCCGCGCGGCCCTGTGCCGCCGCCGCCGGCCTCGCACGGCCTCACTTATTATATTAGTTTAGTATCAGATATGGACAGGAGGTTTATATTAGAAGCTTCAATATCATTGTCTTTGTTGGTTAAGAGGTTTGTGCGGTTACAGCCGTCCTATTAGTTTAACTTTAGCAGAGCCTAGGTTGGATTTGGTGTTTCGATGGAAATATTGACGAAGTTTATTGTAAAAATTTATGTTGCGA
>KZ451944.1:953140-970068 GCA_002786265.1 Apostasia shenzhenica | reverse complement strand
TCACTCCATTACTTATGATTTTGACAATTTGATCACCAATTGTCAATCTCCAATATAACTATTTCTTTCTTGACTAAATGTGCACTCATATATTCAGTTTTTGATCTACTGAGATGCAAACCTTAGATTTTAGAGCATTCCTCCAAAGCTCTAGTTTCGCTTTAGCTCCCTCTTTTGTTTTCTCCAATAAGGACAATATCATTGCGAAGCAGCATACACCAAGGCACTTCATCTTGGATATGTCCAATCATGACTTCCGTAATCAAACAAAAAAGATACGGACTTAAAAGCCGAGCCCTTGGTGTAAATCCAACTGTAATAGAAGAAATCCTTAGTCAAACCTCCTGTGTGCCGAACAGAGGTTAACAGAACGCTCTCAATACATGTCTTTAATAACTTGAATATAAGCAGTTGCATATCTCTTTTCTTTTCTTAAAACTCTCCAAAGTACTTTCTCTTGAGACTTTCAATAAGCTTTTTCCAAATCAATAAAAACCAAATGTAAGTTTTCCTTTCTCTCCTTAAATTTCTCCATTAAACTTCTAATAAATGAATGGCTTTATAGTAGATCTACCTGGCCATAAAAACCAAAACTGATTCTCTGATACTATAGTATTATGGCGTAACCTTTGTTCGATCACCCTCTCCCAAAGTTTTTAAAGTATGACTCATTAATTTAATTCCTCTAAAATTGGCACAATTTGTACATCGCCTTTGTTCTTATAAATAGGTACTATATACTCTTTCTCCATTCATTTGGCATCCTTTTAGTCTTCAAAATCATATTAAACAATCTAGAGCCAAGAAACTCCTTCATCTCCTAAGCACTTGCCAAACATCAATTGGGATGTTATCTGGTCCTACTGCTTTTTTTATGTTTCATCTTCTTTAAAGCTTTCCAGACTTCAGCTTTACTTAATACGTCGGATGTAAGAGTTAATTTTTACTTCTTTTTAGGGTGCTGAATTCTGTAAAATCAATTGAATTTTCACAATCTTCATTGAAAAGCTGTTGAAAGTAACTCATCCATCTATTTTGATATCTCTTCTCCATAAAAAGTACTCTTTGATTTTCATCTTTAATACAAATTTTACTTCAATTAATCTTTAGTTTTTCTATCTCTTGCCTTGGCCAATCCTATATAATTGTCTTTCTCCTTCTTAGGTTGTCTAGCTTCTTATATAAATCCTCAAAAAGCCATATTTTTTGCATTGCCTATTGCTTTCTTAGACTCTCGTGAGCCACTTTATATTTCTCCCACTTATCATTATTTTTGTTTTTAAACCAATCTCTCATACAAAACTTCTTCTCCTTAATTTTTTCTTGTACATCTTTCCACCACCAAAGTGATCTTTATTATTTGGAACATCCTTCTGTTCTCCCAGCACATCCTCTCTACCGACAATACAGTTAGCAAACTGTAACCAACATAAGATCAGTTTCCCCGTTAAAATTCCATGCCCAAGTTCTAGAACTTTCTTCTTAAATATACATCATAAATTTTAATATAAAAAATATTATTTTATTTCACTTACTTAATATTTTTAATAAAAATATTAACTTTATTTCATATTTTTGATATAAAAATACTCGATTTAAATATTTTTATTAGAATGTAAAAATAAAGTAAATATTTTTATTAAAATTTATTGAGTATATAAAGTTAAAATAATATTTTTTATTAGAATTTGGTAAAATTAATAAAAAATTTATTTATTATTATTCTTATATTTTTAAACTATTACTATTTCTGGACTGATTTTAATCCTCGCACCAAACAAGGCCAAAAAAAGAAAAATAATTTCTATAAATCTATAAAATAAGCGAACTAATTTCAAATAAAATACAATCTTGAAGCCCACTAATTATTTAAAATTTTATATTACTTATCAATAATAATAATAATAATATAATATAATAACAATCAAACTTAATAATTATTGTATTATTTTTGTTTTAAGATTTTTACATTATATATATTAAAGTAGCAATTACCGGCATTACTTTTCTTATTTTTAACTTCCTTTAATTTAATTTATCAAATTTTTAAACTAATAATAAGTGATTTAACTCAAAAATACATCAGTTGATGGGTGGAACAATTTCTTTAATTTTTTCATTATATGTAAACATATATCACAAATTAAATAATTATTTCTCCAATTAAAACTTTTAACCAAATCCATCAACCTAGGAACTACAAAAACCATTAAGAGTCATTTGAGTTTAATTTAATATATATCTTAAAATTATGTAATATTATCTTAAAAAATAATTAATTAATTAATTATAAAAAATTATGAAATTATTCCGTTAAAAATTGAATCAAATGAAGAATTTTGGCAAAAAAAAAAAAAAGAAAAACATTATATTTTCTGAGTTGTTTTATATTTATAAATACTATATATATATTATAATATTCATGGAATAACAAAAATAGTTAGTGATAGAAGTATTAAATATTATAAATTCAATGACAGCATTTATAGAAGGAAAATCCTACAGCTAGGTAGCTAGCTAGAACAAAGGGGCGCCGGAGGCCATGGCCGGCGTCTGGGAGGCCGGCGGGGCTTGAGGAGAGTGGCGCTGCCCCCGCCGGGGGGGGGCAAGGCGGCAGGGAGGGAGGAGGCGGTGCGCTGCGGGCGAGGTGCAGAGGTGGCGGAGCCCTGGTGGGGACGTACCCAGATGGAGAGGCAAGGGTGGGCGTTGAAGACGGCGTCGACGTCGAACGCGTGGGCGGCGGAGATTGCGACGAGGGCTTGTAGTGCAGGCCTTGCGCCAGGCGCCGACGTTCTCGCCGCGCTCCTTGAAAGACCGCCGGAGGGCGTCAGGAGCCCCCTCGTCCAGCACGTGAGGGCGTAGCAGTGGACGTAGTGCCGCATCTTCGGCTTGTTTGATGTAGCTCGCGCCCACCTTCTTCGCGTATCTGAACACCTGGTTCGTCACCTGCAACCATTACACATTCTCCATGCACCTCATAATTCGTCATTAAAATACTCAAAAAAAAAAAACATTAGAAGAAGATTAATTCGTATATCAGTTTTGATCGAAATTAACCGAAATATGACTGAAAAAAAATCGAGTTTCACATCAGTCTCGATGAATCATCGAAACTAAGAGCCTGCTAGACAGCAGATTCGGCTTCAAAATAAATAGAATCGAATTCAAGTTTGAAGTGGCTTCAAACTTAAATTTTGTTGAATGAAAAATAGCACGTTTTCAATGGTTTTGATTCGTGGCCATAAAGCCGCTTTCATGTTGGTAAAATTGATTCGGTTTCATCCGACAAATCAAACTTATTTGGCATCTTAATACACTTTAAACTGCATGAACTTCAATGAGACGGACTATCATACACGCCTAAGCCCTGTTTTGGTAACAGAAAAAAAAAAAGCAATTAATTTTATTTCACATTCAACACAATTTTAAAATAATTAACTCACTTTATTTCAATATCATATATCTCGTTTAAAATGACAAAAAATCTAATCAAATCATTTTTTTATCAAACTTACAATTAAATAGAGACTGAAAAACTTAGCTTGTTTGTTATTAGTCTTACTATGAAATTTGATGGTCTTACCTAAAAATATGATATGATGAAAAATAAAGTTAATTAATTATGTAAAAGACTGTATATGATATAAAAAAAGTGTATTGGTATATATATTAATGATGGATAAGATATGAAATAAAAAAGAATTTTTATATTAGAAGTTGTGTATAATATTATAAATTAATTAATATTATTTTTAATTATTTTATATAAAATAAAGTACATTAATCTTCGGTATGATCAAAATAATGTGTGGACCAAACAACTACTATGCCTTAATGATTCTTCATATCATTAATCATGTAGATTAATGTATGACTTTAATAATTGATCAATCTAAAAGCAACTCAAAGTATTTAGTTATTAGAAGATTATTAACAAAGAAGTTATTGAATTCTAACGTATTAGATATATTTAAGTCAATTTATTGGACCCAAACTTTAGACTATATTTCAGAGGTCTAATGGTGAGGTTCCATCGTAGTAGAACATTATAATTTAAGATATTGATTTCTTATTTTGATATAAAAATCCCCTCAATCTACATCAGAATTATTTATCTAGTAAAGTTTTTCATCTGAGTAAGATAATTTATATAAGATAGAAGAAAAAGATCAAAGTGGATTCTTCTGGTATTAAACCATGCCCCAATAATTATAAATTGCATGAGGGGGGCAAAAGTCGGCAATAACAAATTGAAGAGAAGCGAAAATAAAGCAATGCATGCGGTTTTACATGAAAAAATTTTGTTAGAAAAACGTGAAGAAACAATGATATTAAAAATATGTACTTCACTAATGAAACAAGATTTTCTTTTATATTGTAATAAGAGAATAATCAAAACAAAAGAAGAGCTTAAGTTTTAGCTATGGTGGGAGCTTAGTGAACATCTTATCCAATCTCAAGAGCTTCGCTCGCCGGATCTAAGATAGTCACTAATATTTTTTATGGAGAACTGAAGATTAGAAGCACGTCAATTATAGGATATCATTGATTTATCTAAAATTTATGAGTTTAAGGAATTTTGAGGCTTGAAAGCTAAAAGGAACTAAGGGATCACTCTAGTTGATTAACTTAGATAGATCATAAGAAGTAGAGGAATAATTGACATAAGAGGACATCTTTGTCAACTAGACGAATCTATCTAGATTTCTTGCAATGTTTTTAGGAGTTGATTAATGCCTAACTCGAGAACTCCATTAAGTCAACAACTTGTAGATTCGACTTATGAGCGTTTGGTGCACAATATAAAAAGTTAATTGATTACGCCTTTTTTCTATTAATTTTAAACTTTTAGGATAATTGATAGCATCAAAAATCTTAACAATGATATCACTGTAAGCTAGTTGATTCGAGTCTAAGAAGAGCATGTTGTTCAATGTTATTTTGACATTATGTTATGTTATCTAGAGAAGCAATTATTTGGTTTTAATGATAATCTTAAATAATCTTCTATAAGATCATAAATTATTAAATCAAAATAAGACATTTAAATTATATAATATAACATAAGATAACAACGAATCAAACGCCCTCCTAAATATATTGAGATGAAGAGAAGGTTTAGATTAGCTAAAGGCGTGTTGGAGTTTTTTTTATATGTATAAAACAAAAAAAAAAGAAATTGGCTGAACAATGTGGTATAAAGTCAATGCTTATAATAAACTAAAAAATTTCCAGATAGATTTTATAATTGGCATCTTTTTTTTATAATTTTTTATATTCCATTCAATAGGGTCATATTTTTGTTTAAAATATTTGTTTTAACTACCCAATGAAAGCTATTCCATGTACCCGAACGACACGGTGGGCTGAATCTGCGGTGAATTTGACGGTTACCTTGGTGGGGCACTCTGTCGCCACGCCCTTGGCGGAGAGCCTGCCAACTGGAGGAGGAACTCATGGCACGTGCTCGTAGAGATGGAAGAGGTAGGTCCAGGCCGTTCTTCTTCGCCCGTGCCACCTCGCCGGGGCTCCGTCACGATGAACGGATGTTCCCTCTGACGCTCTCCGGAGACGCCGCGCTCCGACGACTCCGACCCCTCCGCGTCATCGTCATCTTCATTCATCTCCGCCAAATCTCCACCTCTCCTCCTCCTCGCCGTCATCCTCTTGATCCGCCCCTTTCTTCTTCTTCTTCCTACTCTTCCGTCGCAGGCCGCGATGTCCTATCTTCTTCCTCAGCGAGCTCTTCCCCTTCCCGTCCCTCATGCCCACAGCCTCGCCGCCGCTGCCGGCCGCCTTCCCTGTCCAGCTGAACAGCTCCTCCGATAGCCACTGTTTCCCAATTAAACAAAGCAGGACGATAAATTGTTCAATTTTAAAAGTTTTTAACACACAATTCAAAAAATGAACTATTTCTCTCGTTCTAGAGAAAATGCTGATTGCCGAACTTCTTTGGGAGAGGCGCTCGAGTGCGTTGGGATGGCGCGGAGAGAGGAGCATCAGGCGGCGGCGAGGGTCGTCGGCGCTCAAGGGGTAGTGGAAGGCGGTTAGGCGCCAGCGGCGGAGGAGAGAAGATAGAACCTTGATGGTGCTGCCTGCGGGCATCCCAGCGTGGCGGCATGGAAGACGAGAGCTTCCCAAGGCCCGGACGCTCCCCCGGACAGCAGCCATTGATTCCACGTTACCGTTCGGCCGACAGAGCGAAGCGTCGCACCACCGAAGAGCATGAGTGAGCGTCGTCATCATATCGTCAACCTTCTCACGTTCCTCTCATCCCCACCAGCTGCTCGCCGGTGAAAACCAGACTGTCCGATTCGACAGCCACCTCGGATACCTCACTCCCGTAGCGTCCAAACACGTCCAAATCCAGCTCCCTCGCGCAGACTCTTTGGCGAAGTCTCCGCCGCAGTCCCGGCGACGCGAAGGGTTCGTGAAGGTTGTGGGGATGGCATGTTGCGGCTGCTGACGACAACCAAGGCCATCCGTAAGACGGACCTTCCGAGCACGCGCAGGCGGCCGGTCTGCCGCGGGGTCCCACCGGAAGGAAGTATTGGCCGAGAAGGCGTCCTCCGGGGTCATTGGCTCCTCTCTCCCCTTTCGCTACAGGTCGCCCTGGCCCGTGGCCTCTGTGTCGAGTTTTGCATGCTCTTTTTATTGCGGACCCAGGGGAGGAAATTACGAACAGTTCCCCACACTAGACCCTTTTTGAGTTTTTGCGTAGGATCATGAATGAATGATGATGATGAATGATGATGGATGCAGATTATATTATTATTATTTATTATTGATATTATTATTATTATTGATTGACTTATTGATTACTATTATTATAATAATTAAATGATGATTTTTATTAATAATAAAAAAAATTTAAAAAAAATTATTTATAAATATTTATTAAGATTAAATAAATATTTTTTCTAGTAATGACTTCACAATAACAATTCAATTAAACTCTCCTTTAAGATTTTATGCTGGATATATTTTATATATAGTAATATATATATATATATATATTATATAATAAATAAAATTAATTAGCATATTACTAAGAATATAAAATAAAATTAATTAATGTATTGAAAATAATATAAAATTTAAAATAAAAAAAAATTATATTAGAAATTCTGTAAAATATAATAAAAATTAATTTAATATTATTTTTTATTTTTGTAATAAAAAATTAGTTTAATATTTTGCATGGTAAAAGCGTCGTTTGGTTCGAGATTTTTTTAAGACATGAATAAAAAATTATTTTATTTTTTAAGATTAATGAGAAAGAAATTTATTTTACTATTAGAAAGTGTATAAAATATGAAATACTTTTCAAGTTGCAAAAAAATACTGTAGCTTTCGACCTAATCAAAACATAATTGTTAGTTGTATATATGACATTTGTAAGATTATTTTTATTAATTAATTTTTTATTTTTTAAAATATAATTTTTAAATATTAATATTTATATTTTTAATTTTAAAATTTTAGTGCAAAAAAGTAAAAAAAATATGAGAAAATAAATTTTATAATTTTATAATTTTTAAAAAAAAATGTGACAGACGAGTATAATGATTTTTTAAAATATGTACATAATTCGAACTAATTAAAAATAATAAATTTTCTATTCTTTATTATAAAAGGCTAGCTAAAAAGATAAGATATTAAAAAATGGATCAAAATGTTATACTTCTACAACTTTAAAGACCCAACTTGAGGTTTCTAAAAAGTTGAGTCCAATTTGCAATTTACCAAAAATTTAAGTATGGAACCCCCGCTTTGAATGTATTATAACTGGACTGATCTTCTTTTACTTGTGTCAAGCTAATATCTAAAATAGAAACTGGCTCATAATAACATAAATATTTTCGTTTTTTCAATAAAATTCTTTTTCATGTAGTATTTCCAGTAGAATTAACAAAAAAAATTTGAATTCGGTATCTAAATCGTTCAGGACCAATCACAGCACATCACATATGTAATTCAGGTGGGTCTGCACACAAGTTACTTGCTATGATTGATCCTCAAATGATTCGAAGATGTTTCTAATAACTTTTCTAAAACTTTCGGCTAGCAATATGTTTGAATTATAGTGATTTCAATTTAACTGAAATCTCGTACATGCATGTGCATATGTATTATGTTTATAGACACTCGCACACACAAAATCATAAATTATAAGTTTTTGGGTCTGTTTTTTTGTAATATTGAATTTAACGAGATTAAAATTAAACTTTAATAGAGATTTTTTTATTAACAATTGGGAATAATGCGAAATAAAGTTAATTATTATGTCAGGATATGTGAGAAATATAATATAAAGTTAGTTATTATGTTGGGATATGTGAGAGATGTAATATAAGTTAGTTATTATTTTAGTAATGTCATATATGTGAAATAAAATTAATTTTTAATATTAAATTTTATGTGTAATGTGATATGCTAAATTAAAATTAAACCAGATTAATTTTTAACTTGAAAACAAATGGGCTCTTAGTACTGTCTTGTCATTAGAGAAGTGGACATATAGGTCCCTTTTGTTTGGCTGTTGCAAATTAACCTGGTTTAATTTTAACCAGGCATATCATATCACATATAAAATTTAATATTAAAATTAACTTTATTTCACATCCTACATAAATTACTAAAAATAATAAATAGCTTATAATATCTCTCACATATCCTAACATAATGACTAACTTTATATCACATCTTTCATATATCTCAACATAATAACTAACTTTATTTCGCATCATTCATACTTTTTAATAAAAAATAGTTCTATTTAAATTTAATTTTAACCTTACAAATAAACAGACTTATAATTAGTTAAATTATAAGGTGTGGCGTCTTTAAATTATTCTTTGTGCCTTGCAATGTTAACAGTGCAGTGGATTACTTAGCAGCGCATGTTATGTCGTTATTCTATTATGATTATTGTATAATCATGTATTTTGATATTTATCATAATATTTAAGTTAGCTGGTACTAAAAATATTTTGAATTTAATGTGTGTAAGCTTGAAGTTGTATTGCTAATTGATGCTCTACATAATAATTAAAATAAAAAAAAACTTTGAGAGTATAATCAAACTCAAAGTGAAATATTAGAGTGATCAAGATTGATAAACAAATCTTGAAAATTAAGTTCATTATTTATTGTTTTTTATTATTAGATATTAGTTGGATTGAGTTTCAATTGATTAAAATATATTTGACTAATTTATGTGAGAAATAAAGAATAACATGTTGATTAATCGTATGATCAATCAAGTAGTCGATTGAGAAACCTAGCAAGATCGATTAGATTATGGTAATTCAATTGAAATAACCGTTTTAGAAAGTTACCTTTTTGATTTTTCGGTTGATCAATTAAAAGCAGACTGCAGCTTGGCTAAATATTGATCATTTGATCAATTAAGTGATTAATTAAAATGATTTTTGATCAATTAGTTAATCGATTAAAGCAATCTGAAACGTGATCATTAGGTTTCCAATGGCTATTTACTTGATCGATCAGTTGATTGCTTAAAAACGATTCTATAGAGTTTTTCTAGCCATTAGAGACATTTTCTATATAAATGATTGGAAAATTTTAATATATAATAATAATTTTCTAATCACATATTTGAATCCCATCAGATGATAAGGAAAATGCCATGTTATAAAAAAATTAATTCTACTGGCACAAGTTTAAAATTTTGGATCAAAAATAATAAAAAATAAAGTGAGAAATTTAGGATTCGAATTCATAGTAGTAAAAATAAATGGTCAAAAATTTGTTAATCTAATGGTGCCTATCAGTTGACTCATATCCTAACACACCTAGTCGAGTTTCTTACACGAGTGAGTCGGCCCTAACAATCACGAAGTCGAATGACAAGGTGCTAGCTTTTAGTTTTAATTATGCAGGTAATTTGATTCAATGTTATTTAAATATCAGTATTACTTAACTTATTTTTATTATTTCAAGCTATACTAAAAACTCAATGTGCACTGGCCTCACTCTTTTCGCAGCAGTCCTATTTGGCGTGAGGATCAAAATTAGTACTAAAATGGTACTAGTTTAAAAAATAATAATAATAAATAGAAAATTTTAATCGTTCTACACAAATTTTAATATAAAAAATATTTTTTTACTTCATATACTCAATAATTTTTAATAAAAATATCAACTTTATTTTACATTCTGAACCAAAATATTTGAATTGAGTATTTTGATCTAAAATGTGAAATAAATTTAATATTTTTATCAAAATATACATTGACATGCATTATATGTTACATCTCAGCTCTACGGCTAGTAATATATATGATCCAAAATAATCAAAAATATATATGTTGATCAACTAATTATTTGATTAACTTTATAGAATGATAGTGATTGATCAGAGGAAGTAAAATCTTTCAAATTAAGTAATCTATTATGATCTCTTTACATGCATGCTTCAGGAATGTAGAGATTGAATTTTTTAGAAAATTAGTTTAAGTTGAGGGCTACCCTAAAAAATGGTGGCTATATTTCTATGCTAGCTTTTACAGCTACTGTCTTAAAGATAAGAAAACAAAAGTTTGAACCAAAGGTTTATTTTAAAGCTACTATCTTAATAAATTAAAATTAATTAGATATATGTCAAAAAATTTATGCACCACACTCTTCACAAAATAGTATACAACAATAATAACAATTAAGTCTTAATCCCACTAGATAGAATCGAATACATGAATCTTTTATTTTCATTATGCTCTATCGATCAATTAACAAATTTTATTTAGGTCTAAGTGAGTAAAATAACTTCTTATACTTTCTCGTTATGTATATTTTCTTTGGTCTCTATCTTCCTCTTTGAACATAGAAAAAATTCAATAGCTCGAATTTTATAACTAGAGATTTAATTGGCTTATGATTTACATATCCAAGCTATTTAAGCTGACTTTCTCTAAGTTTATACTTAATTGGTGCAACTTCAATTTTCTCGTAGATATAGTTATTTCTTATTTTATCCTATTATATTTACCTATAAATTTACTCTAGCATCCTCATTTCTGCAACACTTATTTTATTTGTATGTTTACTCTTTATAGGCTAGCATTCAACACCATATATTATCGCTGGTCTTATTATAGTTTTATAAAATTTATCGTTAAGTTAGAATAAAATTTTTCTACTGCAGAATACACCTGAAGTATTTTTTTTCATTGTACTCATCTTGTTTGGATCCTGCTAGTGATGTCATTATCTATTTTATCATTATTTTGTATGATTGATTCAAGGTATTTAAAAGCACACTTTTTTTATTATCAATTGCCACATTACTAATGTAAATGCTTTTTTTATTAAAAATATATTTTATATATTCAGTTTTTAAAAACTTTTAAATTCTAAAGTATTCTTTCAAAACTCAACTATTATTTTGGCTTTTTCTTTAGTTTTATCAAAGGATAATATCATCTGTGAAGAGCATACACCATGATACTTTATTTTAGATATATCTAATCAAGACTTTCATAACCAAAGTAAAAAGACACAAATTTAAAACTAAGCCTTGATGTAATTTAAATGTAATAGAAAATTTTTTAGTCAAATATTCTTGTGTCTGAAGACAAGTAACAACTCATTTATACATATTTTTAATAACTTGAATATAAACAGTATAAATTCATTTAAACAATGGTATAATATTTTAAAATATGTCTTATTAAAGTTTAATAATTATAATATAATTAAAGTTGACTGACTAATCGATGTAAGAAGTACGCATAAAAGCTTTAACTATTAGTTCATTTAGTTCAGACTGTCCAGTTTAATGTCAAAATAATCATATTAAGTCAAACTGTAGTAATTAAATTATTTTTATAATATTTGTTACTTTGTGATAATACTAATTAGTAAAATAAATATATTTATTATTCTGATTTTTTTTATTTTATGAATAATTTTCTAAGGCATGATAAGAAATTATCAGAAAAGACTTCACATATTTGAACATAAGTGATGACTTTTATTTATTAGAGCACAATGAAAATAAATAATTCATATTGCTGACCTGACCTAATGTGATAAAGATTTTTTTGTTATTGTTATGAATAATTTTGTTTTTATGAAATTTTAGGTCATCTTGAAGAGTAAGGTAAGTCGTCTAGGTCTCAATCACGCTGATGATTTGAGTCTGATCGAAGCCAAAGATAAAGAGAGAGACGAAGAATATTCCTAATGCAAAGACGCAATTCGGAAGAAAAGTAATTTGATCTGATTGATCGAATTGTGAACTGAATAGAGGACAATTTATTGTTAATCGAATCCAAATTTTACGACAATGGATGTTAAGAGTAAATAGCATTTACTAAGGACATTCTCTATAGTAATGCATGCTAGATTTCCTCTCTGGCATCAAAGTAGTCTGATTAATGACCATCTTTTTGTCTTCCTCCTTCCTCAGATAACACAACAGCAAGAGGAGAGAGAGAGAGAGAGAGAGAGAGAGAGAGAGAGAGAGAGAGAGAGAGAGAGAGAGAGGAGGTAGAGAGGTTTGACCAGGATGAGGAGTCAAAGAGCTGGTGTCAGTCAACTGATGGAACTGTTGACTGGTGCATCAGAATGCTATCGATGGCCAATGTCCCTCCGCCCCGGACGGCCTCTTCTTTCCGGCATTCGGCCGGCGGTGGTGGGACCGGGCTCCCCATTGGTCGCCATCCGCGGTCACCGGTTAGCCGGAACAGTGCGCGGTGCACGGTAAACGCGGAGATCTCGCTGGGAAGACGACAAGGGTGCAATCCAGGAGCCTTTCTCGAGGGGGGTACGACGAGGAGGAAGGGGCTGAAGGCCTCCAAAGTGTCGGATTACCAAATTGCCCCTTACGTAGAAATGCGAAATTTTAAAACCCTCCAAATAAAAAAATATCACATCAGTCATAAAATTTAATGATTAATCATATTTCAGTTAATATAAATAATTTAAAATAAAAGTTAATTTAATTTTATATTTTAAGCATTTACTAAAATTATAATTAATTTACATCATATTTTTATATACTAATTTATTTTATTTTATATTATTTAAAACAAAATAAAATATATCATCATTTAATTTTAATTTTAATTTTAAATTTGATAAAACTAATCATTATAAATAAACATGCCCTTTAATGTGCTCGGTTCTTTTAACAGTGGCAATTTTGCCACTTCGCTTTATTTAAAAAACTAATTATTTATGACGGTAAATGACAGATTGGTTCCCAGCAAAAAAGAAACATTCAATTCTGGTACTTTTTTTTAAAATTCTTTTCATTTAATCTCTCAAGTAATTCATCATTTTCATTTTGCCTTCACCTAAGTTTTCACTCGCACCCATTAAGAAAAAAAATTTACATAAAAGATGAAATTAAAATTATATATATAACTATTTTCAATCATGCATGCGATAATAGTAGGCATATTGGGCCTATAACAACTGAATTAAACAAAATTTGTTGAATATTTTGCAAAAAAAACTATGAAATAAGTTAAATAAATAAATTAGAAACATAACTTAATCTCTAATTAGTTATAAGCAATTAAGCAAAATTATTATATCTTTCATATAAGTTTACATTTTGAGGATAATTTCATACTAATATTTTTAAATCCATTCAAAGTATTATATTTATTCCTATTTTTATATTTATCAAACATTTTTTTAATAACAAAAACTCTAACTAAACAATATAGGCCTTCAATCGAAGAATTTTTGGTTTAATATTTAGATTTTAAGCTTTATATTAATTTTTACATTTAACATATAGGTTTTAGTATTTCAAATATAGTTTTTAAGTTACGTTTGATCACTGTTTTATTAAAAAAAATTACATATGCACACCTAAACTTTTTTTCAATAATATAATATCAAAATTTTTATTATTTTATTTCACAATTTACATTAACTTTTTTAAAAATAATATATTTAATCATTTATAAATTTTTTAAAAATTTTGTTATTAATTATAATAATTTAGACATTTATTAATACAAATTAAATGTATAAATATAGTTTTATGAATAATTATTATTTTTAGAAGATTTGTGGGTTAAATTATAAAATAAAAAAATTTAACATGTAACCAAAAAAACCTAAAAAGAAGAATAATTACAGTTTATATATTTATTCAACTATAACTATTTAATAGACTTGAATGGTAAGCTTGAATATTTAAAAATTAGACAACCAACAACATTTAAACAGATGTGTAAAATTTGAATAATGTTTTTATGTAAAAGGATTTATTTTTGAATATTTGTTGGTAAGTTAATAAATTTCTTTGATATAAGATTTATTTTTGATTCATGTTTATGACTAAACTCTTTATTTTTTATTTTTTGAAGTGCGACTAAACTTATCTTATTTTAATTTAGATATATATTAATTAATTTTATATTAATAATATATTATATGCAGTGTTTAATTTTTATTGATAGTATTATATATATTATATATATATTTATTTATTTATTTATTTTAGTTATGTTAGATATATATTAATTAATTTTTATTAATCATACTAAAAATTATATATTTAATTGTGTTTATATTATTTATATTTTATATCATATATATATAAATTATAATTTTATACTAAATAAATATAATTATGTCATTTTGTCTTATGAATATTAATTATTATATTAGTTGGTTAGATTGATTCAAATGGTTCAACTATAAGCTAAACATTGTTTCTATTTAATTTATTACCAATTTGGTTTGTAAAACATTACTTCAAATTTCTTTATTTTTTGTAATCTCCTAGCACTAGAAAATTTTTCATACAATTAAAAATTTAAATTTTAACTAAATTTACACAAATTTTAATAAAAAATTTCTTTATACCACACACTATATAATTCTCAAAATATTAATAAATTTTATTTCACATAAACCGTAATTTTTAATATTATAAATATATTTTATTTTCTAAAGAATTAAAATATAGTTAAATTATAAAAAAATTAAATTATTTTAAAAATATTTTCATTAATATTTTATGATTATTTCACATCATAATAAATATTAATAATTAAATTTTTTTCTCTTTTAATATATTTTTAAAAGAAAAAATAGTTTTATTTATTTTTTATATAAAAAATTTAAAATATTGCTAAAATATATTTCAATTAAAAGAGACCTCTTTAAAGGCTAAATTGAAATATTTAAAGAATTTCACACACTCAGTTCCTATTTTTTTAAAAGGGCATTTATCTGCATGTCACACAATTTTTTTTAAAATTATTTCTATATAAGCTAACAAACTTGACAAAAATATTTTACGTTAAATAATATAAAATTATTAATCAATAATAACAAAAATTTAAATAAAAATCATTATTGAGCTTTAATTTTTTTTTTTATAATAATGAGTTTCTGTTTGATTGGAATTCACTTTAATTATGAGTTTTTAATGTTTTATAGAATATAAAATAAATTAAGTTTATTGATATATTAAAAAAATGTATAAAATGTAGTATAAAATAATTTTTTATATTAAAATTTATATATTAAAAATAAAATAATAATAATTTTATTTATTTAAATTTTAATTTTTTATGTACAAAAAATATATTTTTTTGCACTTTACAAAAAGTTGTAGAGAGAGAGAGAGAGAGAGCAGTACTCTGGGAGCGCTTACAACGAGAAGTACTGAGACAGCGCGAATGTACTTCGCTCTCTCTTCAGTCTTCCCACACCGTCATCTCTCTCTAAGGCGAGGAGAGCAGAGAGAGAGAGCTGAAATGGTGAGAAGAGAGAGAGAGAGAGAGAGAGAGAGAGGAGAGAGAGAATAATGGCGACGTCGCGACGAGAAATATCGTATCTTTCCTTACGGGTAAAGAACAGTGTAGGCCGGATGACGTGATCGTAATCGCACAGGCAAAACGGACGGCGACGATAGACGGGAAGGAGAGGAACGAACGGACAGGATTGGAGCTTGTTTCGAGCGGCGCCGGAGGCGTAGGAGGACAGGTGGCAGGCTTTAGCGGCCGTCGTACCGCTTAGCCCATCTCATCGGGTCGCGTCGCGTCGCGACGAGTCATTGATGGCCGAGCCCCGGTCACGCGCGCGGCCAGCGCCGCGTCCGGCACCGCAGTGCCGGCCAAGGAAAAGCCAGCGAGGCGGAAAGCTCCACCATTTCGGCGCTTTCCGGTGCACACGTGTCGAGCAATGGCAACAAGAGATTCGACACGTGTCGCGATATCCAACGCTCTGCCTCTGGATTAGAGGATGCTGCGCTAGCTTTATTTATTTATTTTTTATTCTATGTGCTAACTTTAATTGCCCATCAAGCATTATAAGTTAAAAATTAGTCACAATTTATTTTACCATTTATATTAAGTACACATTAATTATAAAAAATTATATATCTTATCATAAAAATAATTTACATTATAAATTTTATATTATTTTTAAATAAAACTGCATCATACTCAACTTAATATTATATTCTAAGTATCATTTATTTTGCAGGTTACTTCTGCATAAAATTAATTTTAAAGTCAATTTAATAAAATAAAATTGATAAAAATATATTAGTAATTTAATTTTAATTTTTTTTAAAAATATTATGCAATATATATAATTTTATAAGATATTTGAGTGATATACATAATATTTTCTTTTTGAAAGTGATTGAACAGTGTGATAGCATTTCTCTCGATCAGTACCCTCACACCAACGTGCACAAATAGATTTTAAAATATATTATGTCGATGCAGTGTGATGCTTGAATGGCATAACTAATGCAAAATGACAAGGGCTGTTTATATTTAGTTAAAGAAATTTTAGCTTTGTTTGGTTGAAGGAAAAAAAATATGATTTGAAAATTTTTTATAAAAAAATATATATATATATAAATAAGAAAAAGATGCATATATATATATATATTTATATATATATATATTTATACATGTATA
>KZ451944.1:881583-947612 GCA_002786265.1 Apostasia shenzhenica | reverse complement strand
TATATATATATATTTAATCGTATTACAATTTAAAATTAAAAGTGTTTATTTTAAAGTCAAGACTCTATAATTATACGATCAATAATGTATGTGCTTAAAAATTCTATTAGATCAATATATTTTTCTTATAAAAAAAATCGTTTTTAAACTATTTTTCAAATAGATAATAGCTTTGCTATTCTTTACGTATAGCAATAATAATATTCTATCAAAAAAAAAATAATAATAAGTCATGTTTAAAAAATAAAAAATATTTATATATATTATCTTTAAAGTTTTAAAGTTTAACTTTTTTACTTATTTTTTCTCAAAATGAAATATTTATATTTTTTATTTAATATTTTGAATGTATAATTATAAATATAATTTTTTTATAATGACAAATAATTAATTTTTTATTTATTTTAATAAGATAAATGACTAAATGTTTTCTAATTTAATGAAAGAAACAATTTTTATAATTATACATTTAAATATGAAAAGGTGGGTGTAAATATCTAAATTTAGGTGAAATGAGAAAAAAGCTTATTTATTTAATAATAATAGACAATTATAATAATAATAATAATAATAATAATAATAATAATAATAACCTTCATTAATTGGCGTATATAAATCACAAATAACGTAATATTTCCTTGAGTGGTTGATCATAAAATTAAGAAATACCTATTTGCTTGTTATGTTAATAGTATCCACTTTCATTTATTTATATTTAATGATCATTTGTTTCAATATTATCTAAATATTATGCTTATTTTAATATTTATATTATTTTTAAATTTTTTTTATATGATTTAGCTTTATTATATTAGAAAATGACAAAAAATCAACCTAACCGCCATCACTATAATTAAAATGATATATAAACATTACATAATTTTATGTTACATTTTGATATTATCATAATAATTTTATAATTTTTTATAATATTATCTGAATATATCGTGAACTAAAAAATCAATTCATTCAAATAATATAATATAATATTATAATATTATCAAATTAAACACTCTCCAAATATTTTTGTTGTTTTACTCGTGTAATTTGTGTTCGACTCTTTCATCACAATGAGCTGGTTGTTTAAAAGTTCGAAATGGAGAAATATATGGCACCCATGAATAATAATTTTTTACACATTTACTTTTTAAATTCAAATATTTATATATAAATTTTTATATTTTGAATGTATAATTAAAAATAATATTTTTCCCTACTAAGTTGACACTTGAGGCTTGTTAAATTCAGATATTTATAATATTTATTTTTTATTATAAGTGACACTTGAGCCTTTTTAAATTCTCCTTAGTTATCATCGTGCACAATATTTAACCCATTCGGTTAGATAGTTTCCTAACATTATTTATTTTAATACTTTCTGAGGAATTCCAACTATCGTTTATGATGCTAGCTCCGCTCATAAACATTGGCCATGATATTTGGCCTCATTTGTGTTAGCCGCTGTCATTCAATTGAAAGGAGACTGATACGTTAACACTATCTTTAGTACAGTTCAGATCGTGGACTATCGCTTTCACTAGCTAATATGGAATTGCATGTTTTCAGTCACTATTAACTGATTAGTTGATTCTCAACGACCCAATAAATTAAGAATTTAAGAGTCCTTTTTTTCTTACTACTAGCAAGTAGCAATAGTCTTCTTGGAATCGACAGTTATAGTCTTTTTTAAATTGTAACTTACAAACCACAGCTATAGTTCGCCTATAAATATCCCTCCAAAGTTGCTGCAAAGAGAATCAAAAAATTAGGAAAAAGATCAATCCATTGAGTGATCAAACTTTTAGTATTTTTTTTTGTTTATGGTTCTTATACTAGCCTCATGAATAACTCTTTCTGAATTATAGTAAATTTTTTTTTTGGCTCTCAAGTGGACGTAGTAAAATCCATTTTTAAAGCACCTTACATTTTATGTATCTTTTTGTATATGATTTTAGGCTATTTAATATTCTTTTCTGAAAGAAAATACTGCGTACCGTTGATTCTCAAAATCGTCCGTCTTTGTTAATATTTTTATAAAATATTGAAATAAATTAAAAATTTTAGGTTACGCTATTGCCTAATAGTAAATATCACATCTTTTTTCTATTAGTAAAAATCACATTTTTTTTTATTTTAAGTGAACATGCTTTTTGTTATCAAAGAAAAAAAAACTAACTTGCTTTTCATTAACAGTCAAGATGAGGGAAACGTAGATCCAACGGCACAGATGTTCTCACCTCGAGTTACAAGTTGGTTTCTTTTAAGGATTCTCTTTCTGCCGCCGCCACAACCCTGACATCGGGGGAAGATAGCTAGGGTTTTCTGTGATCTTCGACCTCTTCGACCAGGATGGTGAGCTCTCTTCCTCTAAACTGATTGTTACGATTCCGTTTTTTTTGATTGGTTTGTTGCTTTCCTTTGGACCTGATGGCTTCTATTCTCTCTTTCCCTCTAGATTTCTCAGCTCTTTTTATGATCATTTTGGTTCCAGTAATTTACCTCCGGTTGTGCTCTTTCAAAATTTTTTTTTTTTCTGTTCGGATTCATGATTTTGCATCTCCAGGTTCTCCAAAACGATATCGATCTGCTAAACCCGCCTGCCGAGCTTGAGAAGAGAAAGCATAAGCTCAAGCGGCTCGTGCAGTCCCCCAATTCCTTTTTCATGGTAAATTTCAAAACTTTGAATTTCAGTTATGAAATCACTTGTTATTTTCGACCCATGCTTTTGTTTCAATAGCTGCTTAATCTTTTTTCCGTGTTTTTTTTTTGTTCAAGGATGTGAAATGCCAAGGCTGCTTTAACATGTAAGTTATGGCCACTTCCTTGCCCAGCAGTACTCCTTGTTAGTTATGTAGGGTTTTCTCTGAAGGAAGATCATCAAAACCTCGTCTAAGTCTGAAAAAAATTTAAGAGAATCAAACTGGAATCCATGCCAGTGGAATATGAAGAGATTGTGTGTTGATGGAGTGTTTTTGTGTCCAAAGCCCTTTTTACAACTGGCAGAAAGGTTTTCACCTCGCTTTCTTGCTTTCTCACTGATGGGATATGAGAATGATCGGAAGAATTGGGTTATGTCAGGGATCTCAATCTATTTATACTAGATTACATTGGCTTTATGTACATTGTTTCTATATATTACAAAGCTTATAACAAAAAATAAACCCAATAGAGAGGTGTTTAATAGCACAATAACCTGAATTCGATCACAACTTTCTGGGATTAATCAACATTAGCCAAATGACTTTATAGACAAGATAAAAAAGTATTTCACAAATAGAAATTGTTTCTAACAGGTTGTTATAGACTTCTATTATTTGGTTGATTGATCTGTTCCTGAATTCTCATTATTGTTTGGGATTTGTAGAACTACTGTTTTCAGTCACTCCCAGACAGTTGTTGTTTGTGGGAACTGTCAAACTGTGTTGTGCCAGCCAACTGGCGGCAAGGCGAGGCTCACTGAAGGTTGCTCCTTTCGGCGTAAAGGAGATTGAAGAGATGAGGCGGTCAGCTTTCTATTGGCCCTTGCTTTTCTTTCAATGGTTCAAGTTTCATATGCAAAAGTTATTTATGGAAGTTTCTCGAGATAATTTAGAGCTTGGTGTTAGCTTCTCTTCCAACGAAAAATGTTGAATGTCGTTGAGTTCTTATTGTGAGGTCTCTTATTGGTATGTCAGCATGATTTTGACTTCATCACTTAGTTTTAATATTGCATTGGATTGGTAAATGTTCTTTCTATATATTCTAGTGCATTTATAAGGTGATCACGACCATAACCTGTCTGGTTTAAGTTGGAGTGAGTGTCTCTATGCCCATGGCCTCCTTGTTAAATGCTACATTTCTTTGCATTGAAATACTTCGGCGTGTCATGCGCTGGAGAGTTACTCATGTATCCAAACTATAATAAGATCGTTGTTGTTGTTGTTTTGATCTAAACATTAGAAAATTTGCTAGCTTGAAAGTTGGTTATTGCATGACATGATAGGTGTTGGGTAGAACAACACTGTTGTAGGCCTCATGACTTGGCATACGTGAACGACAATGAGTCTATCTGGGATGAGGTTAGTTGAAGTTAGGGATGACAATGGGGCAGGCTTGATAAAACCTTACCCATTAACCATACCTTAACCATGCCTCGCTTCGTCCCGTTTCTCCCAAAACCCATACCCGCCCCACCTCGCTTCACTTTATGTCACCTCAAATTCATGACTAATGATTTATTTTAAATAAAATTAAAGAGAAAATACATAATTAATTATTTTTGATTTTAAGATTATATAATAATATCTAATTATAGTAGGTTACTGGTCGAGAGGTATGATTTAGTCATACTCAAACTTGTCTTGTTGCATGGCAGAGCGAGGTTGGTCGCAGATCACAGATATAGTTGTAGGACTCATATAGGCCCCATTAGAGGCGAGTTAAACAGATATAAGTACAAATTATCACTTCTAGCTGAAATGGATGAAGGTTGGAGTTGTTGGAGGTGAGACGAAAAATGGAGATGTTTTTTTTTTCTTTTACAACTCAATATGAATAATGAAGGTTTTTAAGTATTCTCACTTAAAGCTTACCCATTAAAGCTTACCCATTGCATTCCCTTTATGGGGATATAAGACTATTTAACATGAATTTAGATGTAACTTAAATCTTGGAATTTTATAGTGAGAAGAGTGGCCTACCGTTGGAGATTGGAACTTGTGCTGGTGAGCTAGGAGCGAAGGAAAGAGAAGGAATTTGATTCATTGTTATTTTGATGTTATGTCATGTAATTGAAATATAATGATATTTAGATGTCATTTTTTGACTAATAATTTTATATAAAATTATTTATAAATGCTATTAAATTAAATAATTATTTTCTTTAGATAACATAACATAATATCAAGATAATATTAAACTAAATACCCCTTAAGTAGTATCTTTTTTTTTTTAAGTTTGATGGAAACTATTGAAAGGGATCAATATGAATTTTTTAAGTTGAACTCAAAGACTTGATTTGAAAAAACTAATAGACTCACGAATCAGAAGCTAGTTTTTTCAACAATAACTTACATATTGCAAGAGATTTTGAATATTACTTATCATTTTTTTCACAAAAATTAAACTATTTGATAGTATGTAATTGAATAAAAGTGTAAAATTTAAAGTTTATGCGTAACATGTATTCAATGTCTCTAATATGTGTAACCATAAAATTAGAATAATTTTAAAATAAATGCTTTTTTAGTTAAGATTTGCTCGAATCTTAACTAAGGTGCAAATAAAAAAATAAAATAAACTAAGGCGCTAATAAAAAAAATAAAAAAAACTAAGGTACAAATTAAGATTTTAAGTTGATGTCCAGGAAGTATTTTATGTTTGGGTTTTAGAAAATAAAAAAGAAAGATTTACATATGAGATATCAAATTCTATAGAAATTTTATATTTTATTTATATTTGGGCAAATTATGCTCTTTGAGTTTAACGCTTAATATTGTGTAGGTCTATGTTTTTAAAATTATAACATCGATCCTTGAGTTTTAATAAGTTATCATATAGGTTTTTTTTATTAGTAATTTTTTTTTCTCTCTCTCCTCCTGATTCCATGCGTGCCCGCCGGCTGTCGCGCGCTTGCGCGAGATCGGGAAGAAAGAGAGAATGGCTGGGGTAAAATGGTAATTTTAAAAAAATTTAATAATAAAAAAGATTTATTTGATTATTTATTAAAACTCAAGGATCCCCGATGTTATAATTTTAAAAACGTAAACTTGCGTAATATTAAGCGTTAAAATCAGTGACTTGGGCGTAATTTGCCCTTTATATTTTTTTATGGTATATTTGTTCATTCCAAATAATGTCAGTGACATTAAATTTGTTTTATAAATTATTCTCTATATTTCACTAAGATAGATTAAATTTCTATAAAAATCTATTATTTTTGTATTTATGTATTCAGACTGTTTTTTTAATCTTTCAAATAAACATCACTTTTATATTTAATTTAGCATATATATCTTCATATATTCATTTTTTCAAATATATTTAAAGTGTTTTTATGTTTTTTTTTTCTGATAGCAAGTTAATATACTAATGTTTTTATGTTTTCAAGTATTTTAATAATTCACAGCAAGAAATTAAAACATAAGCATACATAGATGAATTATATAATAGTACTTCTTATAAACATGTTATGTACAATGAACATTTCAAATAAAAGGAATAAAAAAATTTAAATAACAACATTTTATGTAACTAAGTAGTCTAAATTTAATTCAAAAATTGATATAGGATTTAAAATAAAAAATTTTAATCTCACTCCAATTGTGGGCCTTAAATTTTATTTTAATCCCCATTTTAATATAATATTTTTTGATAAAATAATAATATAAATTTTTAACTTGAGGCAAAAGTGCGGGACCATTACCGCAACTAATGAACTTCCACCGCCTCCTCCGCCGGTGCAGGATAATCCGCCAGCTCCAGGCCGCGCACGCCGCCGCCGCCGCCTCCGGCATCTTGTCCCGCCATCCCGGCGCCACTCTCGCCGCCCTCCTCAAATCTCTGGCTGTTCTCCGACCCCTTCCCCCTCCGTCCCTCTCCCTCCCCTACGCGCTCTCCCTCTTCCATTCCTTCCCCCACCCGCCCTCCACTTTCTTCCACAACTACGTCATCCGCCTCCACCTTTCCCTCGACCCCCCCTCCCTCATCCCCGCAGTCCTCCTCTTCTCTCGCCTCCGCAGCCTTTCCCTCCCGCCGGACACCCACTCCTTCCCCCTTGCCCTCTCCGCCGCCTCCCGCCTCCGTCTCCTCCGCCTCGGCCGTTCCCTCCACGCCCAAACCGTTCGCTTTGGCTTCTCCGGCAACCTCTATGTCCGCAACGCCCTCATCTCCATGTACTCCTCCACCTCCCTTCCCGACGCCGGCCGTGTCTTTCACGAGCAACCCACGGCCGTCGACATTGTCACCTACAACACTCTCATCGATGGTTACATCAAGGCCGGCAAAATAGATGACGCCTATCGACTGTTCGATGAAATGCCCGTCAGAGACGCTGTCTCCTGGGGTACCATACTCGCTGGTCACGCTGGTGCAGGCCGCCATTGGGACGCGCTGCAGCTGTTCGGCCGAATGCTGGCTGCCGGATTCCAGCCTGATGACGTCGCCCTGGTGTCGGCTCTCTCCGGCTGCGCGCAGCAGGGAGAACTGGACCGTGGAAGAGCCGTTCACGACTACATCAGAAGCAACAGGACTGGGCTCACCGTCTACCTCTCGACGGCTCTGCTAGACATGTATGCCAAGTGCGGCGCCATTGAAGCCGCCGTGAAGGTGTTCGACGAAAGTCCTCACAGAAATCTCTTCACCTGGAACGCAATCATCGTCGGCCTCGCGATGCACGGGCGCGGTGAGCTTTCGCTGGAGTACTTCCGGAACATGGCGGCCGCCGGAGTTCAACCTGACGGCGTCACGTTTCTGGGTGCGCTGGTGGCCTGCAGCCACTGCGGGCTGATGGAGACAGCGAGAAGGATCTTCAGCGAGATGGAGAGCGTGCACGGGGTGCGGCGCGAGCTCAAACACTACGGGTGCATGGCTGATTTGCTCGGCAGGGCCGGGCTGATCGGTGAGGCGGTGGAGATGATTGAGGGGATGCCGGTGGACGGGGATAAGTACGTGTGGGGAGGACTGCTTGCCGGATGCCGGATTCACAGCGAGAATGTGGAGGTCGCCGAGGTTGTGGCACGGAAGCTTCTCGAGCTTGATCCTGGGAATGGTGGAGTGTATACGATCTTGGGGGAGATGTATGCAAGTGGGGGGAGGTGGGAGGATGCGGCGAGGATGAGGAGGTTGGCTGATGGACTGAAGGGGAAGAAGCGCGCGGGACAGAGTGTGGTTGAGGTTCCTTGCAAGCATTCAAACACAATTTATTCTCTCTTTCCATTTACTACTTGTTTAGAGAGGATTAATACCTCACACAATTGAGGCCAATGCATGAATGTGAACACTTTTCAACTAAACATTGTCTTAGTGCCAAAATTTTTTTGTGAACATCCCAATTTATTATTTTTGGGGGGTAAATTACACTAGAGTCTTTGTGTTTAGGAATTAATAATGGGCAGATTCACATTTTTAAAATTGTAATATTGAGGTCCCTAAGTTCAAATGATTCTTTCTTTAATTTTTTTTTATTAAATTTTTTTAAAATTATCATTATACCACTCCATCCCCCTCCCCCCTCTCTCTCTTTCTCCTTCTCCTGCGCTCCCTCAAGCGGCAACGCCATCGCGGGAGCTGCGCGCGAGGGCTGCCTCGGCCCTGAATCCGCACGCAGCACGCGCAACAGCATCGTCGCTTGAGTTTTAATATGATTATCAAATAGGTCTTTGTAAATTTTTTTTAATTTTCTACTCTACGCTCCCCCCTCTCTTCTCTTTGGCGGGACCATCGACACAAGCAGAGCGGGAGTGGGGGACAACCGCAAGCGGAGCTGCTGGTAGTCCCCTCTGTTGGTGACGGTTGCCTTGCCAGAGACAACTTGGGGGGGGGGGTGAGAGAGAGAGAAAAAGAGAGAGAGGGAGGGAGAAGAGGTGGACAGTGACGCCCTTTGTCTGTCGATGGTTGTCTCCTGCTTGCTTCGCTGCTGGTAGCCCTCTCGATCATTATCGGCGGCCCCAACAAGGAGGGCGCAGGAGGGAGAGAGAGGGAGAGAGAGGGAGAGAGAGGTATAATAGAAAATTAAAATAATAATAATAAATTAAAAAGAACTCATTGATGATTACATTATAACTCTAGAGCCTCAAATTTTAAAAATATAAGCCTTTATGATGATATACCTTAAATTTAGAGACTCTAGGCCCTGTTTGGCGTGAGGACTAAATCAGGACCAAATCAGGACCAAAATAATACTAATTTAAAAAACAACAATAATAATAATAAATAAAATTTTTTAATCATTCTACCCAAATTCTAATATAAAAAAATTTATTTTACTTCACATACTCAATAATTTTCAATAAAAAAATTAATTTTATTTTACATCCTAGACCAAAATTCTCAATTCAATTGAGAAGAGGAAAAAGAGAGAGAGGGAGGGAGAAGAGGTGGACAGTGACGCCCTTTGTCTGTCGATGGTTGTCTCCTGCCTTCACTGGCTGGTAGCCCTCTCGATCATTATCGGCGGCCCCAACAAGGAGGGCGCAGGAGGGAGAGAGAGGGAGAGAGAGGGAGAGAGAGGTATAATAGAAATTAAAATAAAATAATAATAAATTAAAAAGAACTCATTGATGATTACATTATAACTCTAGAGCCTCAAATTTTAAAAATATAAGCCTTTATGATGATATACCTTAAATTTAGAGACTCTAGGCCCTGTTTGGCGTGAGGACTAAATCAGGACCAAATCAGGACAAAATAATCTAATTTAAAAACAACAATAATATAAATAAATAAAATTTTTAATCATTCTACCCAAATTCTAATATAAAAAAATTTATTTTACTTCACATACTCAATAATTTTCAATAAAAAAATTATTTTTATTTTACATCCTAGACCAAAATTCTCAATTCAATTTTGGTCTAGGATATGAAATAAAGTATATATTTTATTAAAATTATTGAGTATGTAAAGTAAAATAATATATTTTTTATAATTAGAATTTAGTAGAAATAATTAAAATTTTTATTTATTTATTATTATTATTTTTTAAATTAGTATCACTTTGATCCTGATTTGGTCCTCGCACCAAACAGGGCTAAGTGTAGTTTACCCGTTTTCATTGAGAGAAACAACAACAACAACCAAGCCTTAATCCCACTAGGTGGGGTCGGCTACATGAATCCTTTGTTTCCATTGCGCTCTATCAGTTACCAAATTCTTATCTAAGTTATTTAAGTAACTAAGATCACTCCTTATAGTTTCTTGCCATGTCTTCTTTGGTCTCCCTCTTCCTCTTTGTACATGGGCAAAATCCAGTACTCAATTTTTCTAACTGGAGCTTCAATTGGCCTGCGATTTAGATGTCCAAACCATCGAAGCCGACTTTCTCTAAGTTTATCCTCAATTGGTGCAACACCAACTTTCTTTCGGATATACTCATTTCTCATTCTATCCTTTCGTGTATATCCACACATCCACCTTAACATCCTCATTTCTGCAACATTTATTTTATTTGTATGTTTCTTCTTTGCAGGCCAGCATTCAGCACCATATATCATCGCTGGTCTTACAACAGTTTTATAAAATTTACCCTTAATTTTGGATGGGATTTTTCTATCGCATAACACTCCAGAAGCATTTCTCCATTTTACCCAGCCTGCTTGGATCCTGCTAATAACGTCATTATCTATTTCGCCATCATTTTGTATATATTGATCCAAGGTATCTAAAGCGCTCACTCTTCTTGACAATTTGATCACCAATTGTCACATCTCAATATAACTATTTCTTTCTTGACTAAATGTGCACTCCATATATTCAGTTTTTGATCTACTGAGATGCAAACCTTTAGATTCTAGAGCATTCCTCCAAAGCTCTAGTTTCGCTTTAGCTCCCTCTTTAGTTTTCTCAATAAGGACAATATCATCTGCGAAGAGCATACACCAAGGCACTTCATCTTGGATATGTCCAGTCATGACTTCCATAATCAAAGCAAAAGATACGGACTTAAAGCCGAGCCTTGGTGTAATCCAACTGTAATAGGAAAATCCTTAGTCAACCTCCTTGTGTCCGAACAGAGGTAACACTCTCCTTCATACATGTCTTTAATAACTTGAATATAAGCAGTGCATACTCTTTCTTTTCTAAAACTCTCCAAAGTACTTCTCTTGAGACTTTATCATAAGCTTTTTCCAAATCAATAAAAACCAAATGTAAATTTTCCTTTCTCTCCTTAAATTTCTCCATTAAACTTCTTAATAAATGAATGGCTTCTATAGTAGATTTACCTGGCATAAAACCAAACTGATTCTCTGATACCTTAGTATTATGGCGTAACCTTTGTTCGATCACCCTCTCCAAAGTTTTAAAGTATGACTCATTAATTTAATTCCTCTATAATTGGCACAATTTTGTACATCGCCTTTGTTCTTATAAATAGGTACTAATATACTCTTTCTCCATTCATTTGGCATCCTTTTAGTCTTCAAAATCATATTAAACAATCTAGTAAGCCAAGAAACTCCTTCATCTCCTAAGCACTGCCAAACATCAATTGGGATGTTATCTGGTCCTACTGCTTTTTTATGTTTCATCTTCTTTAAAGCTTTCCAGACTTCAGCTTTACTAATACGTCGATGTAAGAGTAATTTTTATTTTCTTTTAGGGTGCTGAATTCTGTAAAATCAATTGAATTTTCACAATCTTCATTGAAAAGCTGTTGAAAGTAACTCATCCATCTATTTTTGATATCTTCTTCCATAAAAAGTACTCTTTGATTTTCATCTTTAATATATTTTACTTCAATTAAATCTTTAGTTTTTCTATCTCTTGCCTTGGCAATCCTATATAATTGTCTTTCTCCTTCTTTAGTGTCTAGCTTCTTATATAATAATCCTCAAAAGCCATATTTTTTGCATTGCCTATTGCTTTCTTAGACTCTCGTCGAGCCACTTTATATTTCTCCCACTTATCATTATTTTTGTTTTTAAACCAATCTCTATAACAAATCTTCTTCTCCTTAATTTTTTTCTTGTACATCATCTTTCCACCACCAAGTATCTTTATTATTTGGAATCATTCCTTTGGATTTCCCAGCACATCCTTTGCCACCTTACGAATACAATTAGCAACTGTCAACCACATAAGATCAGTTTTCCCCGTTAATATTCCATTCCAGCCAAGTTCTAAAACTTTCTTCTAAATATACATTTGTTCTCATTCTTTAGATTCCACCATCGAGTCCGAGGATAGGATTTTGACTTATTATTTCTCTCAAATACTTTATCTCGGAATCTAAAACTATTAATCGATGTTGGGTAGTAAAACATTCACTTGGAATGACTTTACAATTTTTACAATCCAAGCGATCTCGTTTCCTTTAAGAAAATAATCAATCTGAGTTCTTGAAGTTCCATTTTTGTACGTGAAAACATGCTCCTCTCTCTTCTGTAATAAGTATTAGCAATTACAAGATCTATGCTGAAGAAAACTCTAAAATAGTAGTTTTACCCTCCTCATTTATCTCTCCAAAACCATATCCACCATGGATATTATTAAATTCCTCAGCAACACGTCCAACATGTCCATTTAAATCTCCTCCAATAAATAATCTTTCCTCTTGAGGTATCTCTGTGTATTAACTCTTCTAAATCATTCCAAAATTTTTCCTTTGTGCTCGCATCTAAGCCAACTTGGGAGCATACACACTTACAATATTAAAAATCATTCCATTGATTAATAATTTTTAAAGCCATAATTCTATCACAATTTCTCTTAAACTTCCACTACATGATTCTTCAAGCTCTTATCCAGAATTATACCCACTCCGTTCTTATTTTTTTTACCAAGGTACCAAAGTTTAAAACCTAGGCCATCAATTTCCTTAGCTTTCCTCTCAACCCATTTTGTTTCCTGCAGGCACAAAATATTAATCTTTCTATGAATCATAATATCCACCAACTCCATTAGCTTGCCCGTCAGGCTGCCTATATTCCAAGTTCCTAATCTAATCCTACTGACTTGAGTTCTACTATGATGGACTAGCTTCTTTACCCGCATCCGTCCATGATGTGGGGACCCTTGCTCATTTTTCACTACACGGGCGCCGATGCAGCGGCCCTTGCCCATTTTTCACTGTATTCAGGCATACAGCGCGTCGCTTCTAGGGAACGCCCTAGCTTTAACGCAATTTTCTAAAGGATTCATGTCATGATTTGATTCGACAAGTTTTACGCTGGCATGTCGACTACCTAACGCAACCCTCCGCATTTCTCATCCGGGACTTGGGACCCGGCAACGGCGCGTTTTCATTGAGAGAAAGATTATATAAAAATAGTATCCATTTTAAGAATTGAAGTTAAACAACAGAATTTATATAAATGTCAAAAAATAGTTTAGAGGAATTCAAATAAAGTATTAGAACAATGCAAACTTATGCTATTTATATACAATAAGATAACAAAAAATGCTACAAAAAGCTCCATTGATTTATTTTAGGATAATTACTTATATATCATAAAAATTACACATATTACTTACATGCTATTATTACAAAATAATATGTGTTTAAATAAAAATATAATATTTAAAATTTATATATGTAAATAGTTCTTTTAAGTTTTATATTTTTACATATGAGAAAACAAATGAAAAAGGACAAAAATAGGAAAAGATAATCATATCCAGGTTCTTGAGTATAAGGCTTATTAACACACAGGTTCACGTTTTTAAATTATAGCATTGGGGCTCTTAGTATTTAATAAATTATCATATATATATATATATATATATTTTTTAAATTTTTTAATTATTAATTTTTTTTTAAATTACAATTATATCCTCCCCTCACTCTCTCCTCTTGATCCGGCGGTATCGCGCAGCCGTGCGAGCCTTCGGTGCTCACGCGAGCCCTCGCTGACTCTGGATCAAGAGGAGAGAGAGGGACCTCCCCCTCCCTCTCCACCCGATCTCGGCGGCCGCGCAGGGTCGCGTGGCCGTCGGCGGCTTCGCGCGGCCAGGCAGTCGTGGCGCGACTGCTCGACGCTGCCGGCGGGTGTTGTATCGGGAGGAGAGAGGGAGAGGAGGATATAATTATAAATTTAAAAAAATTTTAATAATAAAAAAATAAAAAAAGATTCATATGATAATTTATTAAATATTAGAGATCCGATGTTATAATTTTAAAAATATTTATGTATTAATAAGTCTTAAAATTAAAGATCTGAGTGTAATTATCTCATAAAAAATCCTTCTATTAGTAGAATGGTGTGTAATTTACTTTATTAAAGTATATTATTCAGAAATTTAGTAAATCCGTCCCTTTCATTATGACCAAATCTAAATAGATTATATAATAGCATATTACTTTTTAGACATATTAAATTAGGTATATTACTTTTCAGAATTTTGATTAAGTCCGTTCCTTTCATTATATGAGTCGTTGAAAAACAGAATTAAGAATTTCAAGAAAAACAGAATTAAGACCAAATCTTAGTTGAAAAAAATGATTAAGACAGAGTCTAATAGATTTTTTATAATATCAAATTACTTACAGATATTTATATATTTTTAATTCTTTATATTAGATGAGGTCCGTTGGATCGATTATTCAATTAATTTCTTGTGTTCAAATTGATCTTCGCTTTCTATATTATTTTGAAATTATTTTTCAAACAAAAGTTTCTCAAGCTATTTTAAAAAATTATAAAAGAATAATTTAAAATTTATATAAATTTATTAGGAGTTTATTGTAATTTAGTTTTTGAATATCATAAAATATCATGAAAACAGCACATATTTTGAGGGTACATTTGTAATTTTGGTTGTAATTAACTGTTAATTCGATAGTTTAAGATATAATTATCTAAACGGAAAGAATAATTAATTACAGGTACCTGTATATAATATCTGTTTTATATAAAATCAATTCTTCGTTTGTGGATCGGTCGGAGTAGGTTGGGATTAGACCACGGTGAAGCGTTGGCGGCGGGGCGGGGGAGGGGCGAGATAAATTAGGGCAGAGGGAAATTTCTCGCTCACGCTTTTCGATCCTCAATCCTCGTCATCCTCGTCTTCCTGCTCTGCTCCCTCGGATCTATATATAACTAGCCATCTGCTTGATGGTTCTTCGTCTGGCCGTCGGTCTGCGGTCGGAGAGCGAGAGATGAGGTAATTGAGGTCATTCCTTGGAGGTAGACTCGGCTTTCACGGTTGATTTATGCTCGATCTCTAGATCTGGAGCGGATTCAGCTGCTGAGGGTTCTTCGCTGAGAAATATCTGGTTAGGTCGGTTCCTTTTGCTAGATTATGAGATTCGTTATTATCTTGATTGTTTCATCTTCATATGTCATCTCGGTTTATTGGTTACTTTCCTGTTTGGGAGTCGCATGACGGCGCGTTATCTAGTTTTTCGGCCTGCAATTGCTAATAATGGTCTTGACAGAGCCTTTCTATGGAATGGGATTGATTTAGCTTTCAAGTCCTTTGGTTGTTCAAGTTCTCTTGGTTATTTTTTCATTAATGAAATTATCAAAGGAACTTGTTTTTCTTTTAACTGTCTGTTCGTTATGTTTGGGTGAAATTATTTTTTCGTTAAATAAGAAATTCGACAACCCGCTGTGCTTGATCTGATATTCTGTTGTCTTTAATATTTATTCGGTTCTCTGTCCATTACGTTCGCTATGCTTACCTGTTAATTCTACTGAATTTATGTCCAACATGGGAGCAAATCAATTGGCAATGAAATCCGTAAACAACTTTTTTCTACCCGACTCTGGAGTAAAATTTGTGCAGTGATGCAAAGATTGTGCTGGGCCTTTAGAGTTGTTTGGATGGCATAAACATATCCCTAATTTAAATCCATTTCCTGATACCGATTGTTTCTGATTGATTAATTCCGCTTTTGGAGGGGCTGAAGTAGGTAGAGATGGTGTTGGTCGAACAGCCCAGAGAGGGACCTTCTGAAGAGGGTTGCGTTCGACATGGGGAGCCTGTTGCTGCCACATTGGTCTCTTTGTTGAGGAATCTTATAGTGAACATTGGGCTTGATATTCGAGAGTTCATGGTCCACTTAACATGGAAGGATTCTAACCAGGTCACAATGGATGATGAGCCGTTGTTGAAGGATGGGACTAGGGGATGCTGGGCTAGGGGCAAACTGGCTGGGACCTGAAGGGTCTTCAAACTGGCATTTGAGCTGATCAAATCTACATATAATGGGAGTTATTTTTGAATGACTTGGCTGTTACCAATTTATAGTTGAGTTATGATTGTTTTGTGATAGAGCAAGTTGAAGTTAACTCGAACTTGAAAAGTTTGATTTTAGCTTGCGCAGCAATCTAGAAGTTAAAGTTAAACTTGTGACAGGAGGTTTTCTTATGGTTGAGCATTGAGTTATTAATAGTTTTTCGATTCCAAGTTATATAATGCTAATTTTGAGTCAAACTTGGAATTGATTTAGATCAAGCGACTTTGAATTGTAGTTGACTGTAATATTTTTTGCAAATTTAGTTATAAATCAAAATTCAACACTACACTAAATAATTCTAGGGCAAAATAGAGCAAGTTTCAAGTTTTGTTTAATGTTTTTGACCACCATGTCATCTCGGTTTATTGGTTACTTTCCTGTTTGGGAGTCGCATGGCTTGTTTTGATTTTCCCGTTAGCACATTTTAACTTTCCACCATTTTTGCATGCAAATATTGGTGATACATGTTTTTTTTTTTGTAATTGGTGATGCATGTTTTTGCATTTCTTGCACACATATTTGAATGGTGGCAGCTCCCTTTTTCTCAATGAGATGATATTTTGTTTCAGGAAAGAGATCTGTGGGACCTTTTCATGCTTAGCATAATATAGGTCAACTACACTGATTTCATTACTGATCCAAAGACCACCATAGTACCCAACTAATTTCTATGGCTGAACTCACCTGTCCTCAACCTCATAAGGTACCAATGGTTCCTAACTTCATGGAGGGCCTCGGCAAGTTGTACCCTTTGCCTAAGAGGTACTTATATTATGCTTACTCATTTAATGATGTGATTTTTTTATTATTGGTAAGATTATAGTATTAATTTTCTTGTAATGCTTTTTTAGTTTGTTAATACAGTAGTGATTCAAATTCCTTGTTATTTTCTTGGGTTACAGTCCGGCCCTTGACTTCTGGACCTCTCATATTTTTAGTTGATTCATATTAGGTTGTTTATTAATCAACAATGGTAACATCCTTGATTATCTTTTATGTATGTTGGCTTATGTAAAGATGCGAAAAAGACAATAATTGCAGTATAATACGCTGAAATGAACTTGTAGCTTAATGGCATGATTACAATAAGGTGCAACTGTGCACGCAAATGTGTACCTTCGGTACTTCACCTAGGTGAAAGCATTTTTTGAATTGTGCATTCCCTACAGTAAGCACAATTTCGACATTTTATTTTAGTTATCTTCAGTTCTTTGCTGCTTTGGCAATTTTGACAAGGCCTATTCATGTGCTTTCCATCTTTTTTAAGTTTTATTGTTTCTTTTTCTATTTTATGTATAAATCAAGATATTGAATCATTTAACTTGCATTACTTCACATTGATGAGATTGAGAATCACTTTTGATGGGTTTCTGACATCTTATGACAGCAAGCAACCCACATATCAATTTACTTTCATGTTGATGTTGTTAGAATTTGCTAAACTTCTAGCTTACATCAATCTAAGATCTCTTTGATGCACGTGGAAGGAAACAATATTTTGAAGTAGCAGATTCTAAGACAAAGAATAGCCCTGAACAAGAAAATAATAATTAATGGATTGTTGACTGACTCAGCTGTCCATTAAATGATATGTAAACTCAATTTCCATCCTCGTTTTATGACTTTATCTCCAATTTTTACTAATAGTTGGTGAGCATATTGTGCTGATCACGTTTGTGAGTTGGTCATAATTATACTTGCTTCTTTCTCTTTTTCAGTTTGGTATGATTAATAGTTACTAGCCGTATTAATTGCATGAACACAGAATACTTTTTGAGTGGGAATTTTACTTTTTCTTAAGGTTACTTTATATTTTTGTTGCTGTAATTGTGCTTTTACCATAATGGTACCAACTGTATTTGGCATTTTATTTCAGCATTTTACCGAAGCATATTGGTAGCACTCGTTTGGAAGTTTTCAGTATCATCCTGAACAAGGTATGCTCGAATGCTCTTCAAGAGATGACTACTAAACTATTTTGTACCACATGCGTTTGCAACAGGAGTGAGTGTTCTTGAGAATAGGAAAATATTTTAGAATGGTAAGATGGATGTGTGATGATATCGAAAATTATTGGACCAAAGGACCATTACATCAAGGAGAGTAACATCAAAGTGTAGGTTTAAAATAGATTTTTGATATTTTGAGCATGTGCAGTTTGAGAACGGAAGACACAGCATTACTGACCGAAATTAATATCGTTATTCTGAAAAGAGTTGAAAGTAGAAAGATCATAAAAAAAATTAAAAAATTGAACGATGAAACAAAATATATTCTATCAAACAAGTAAAATAAGGTTATTAATGATGACAGCCGTTCTGAAGTTTCTGCCTATCTTGTGAAGCAGGATGATCTCAAGAGTGAGCCAGAGTGGGGAAGCCCCAAGGGTTTCTTCTGTGGCTCACCTCCTCTACGCTCCCATAACCCATTAGTTCGTGATGCACAGTTTAACCAACAGACACAGTTTCTAGCTTCTTCTCTAAGTTCTTCTGGGGCGCCAAAGCATTCAACAAGAGCTAGTGCTCCCCCTTCTTGTGGCTCCTTCAGTGGGAGCCCAAAAGTTAGAATTGAGGGATTTGCCTGCGGTAAGTCTGGCTCTCCTTGCATATTTCCTACTTTCGCCTCCTGAAAAAGATTAGGGATTTATGTACATAATATTTTAAACTATTTTATTCACATGTTAAAACTTCAAATTCTCAGATATTTACAATTTGACATGTAAGATGGTCAAATTGTATAGTTTAGAGTTACTTCATGGCGATTTCAATCCAGAGAATTGGTTGTTTAATATGTTAATAAGATTGTCTTTCAGTGTTATGCATGTAATTTTCTAAAAAATCCCTCCCTTCGCTCCGATTATACCACACTTTTCCATGAAGAGCTTTGTTCTTCTGTACAGGTTTCTAATAGTCAGTACCAATTAATCAATGTAACTGTAGTTTGTCCAGCAGAAAATGTAAATGTATATAAGAATAGTCTTTTTGTAAAAATCTGTCTCTTTTGTTCCATTATATGAACAATTTAGCTGTAAGATTGCTGAAGAAAATGTAAATCAATTTGAGTGAAATATCCTGCAGTTTTTTAGCCATTTTATTTTCACCAATGTTGTCAAAAACTTGAACCAGACTGAGCATCCTTCTGGGGTTTGGTTTGTGGTTAACCCTGTTAATGCTTTTTAGATGTCAACGTTCTCTTGAAATTGTTATTGACATGATTCAATGATAATTATATACTGATAAAATTATCTGTTCTATTGATATTTGTAGAATTAAATAATCATTGTTACTTTGATATACGATTGATTTTGGGATGTTTTTATGACACTGATTTCAATGGGAATGTAATTAAATTCGGGTGATGAAATTGTTTTGAGGTTTATGGGATGTGAAATAAATTTTAGGATGCTGATCAGAAATAAATTTAGTTTTTTTTTTTTTATATCGAAATAAATTTAGTTTTGCTTCTTCAGATATAAATATAATAAGCTTTTATTTGGGAATTTTTTAAAGATTTTCGATTATGGTTTTAATTTTGGTCATGCACCGTAGTGATATTAATGCTCTACTATATTTATTGAATGATTTTTTTATTCTTTTGTAGAGAAAAAGGTGTTTTGTTTTTGTTGCACTTTTTTTGCACGACTATACTTTCAAATTAATTTATGCGGAGGTTATTTGATATAATAACAATAACAATCAAATCCTTAATCCCATTAGGTGGGGTCGGCTATATGAATCATTTGTTTTCATTGTGCTTTATCAGGTTTCAAATTCTTATTTAAGTCTAAGTAATTAAATTCACTTTTTATAGTTTCTTGTCATGTTTTCTTTGATCTCCCTCTTTCTTTTTGTACATGGGCAAAATTCAATAACTCAATTTTTCTAATTGGAGCTTTAATCGGCCTACGATTTAGGTGTCCAAATCATCTAAGTCGACTTTCTCTAAGTTTATTCTCAATTGGTGCAACACCAATTTTCTTTTGAATATATTCATTTCCCATTCTATCTTTTCGTGTATATCCACACATTTACCTTAGCATCCTCATTTCTATAATATTTATTTTAGGGCAAATTTCACCCAGGTCCCTGAGTTTAAGGGTTATTATCACACAGGTCCACGTTTTTAAAATTCTATCTTCTGGGTCCCTAGGTTTTCAAAAATTATCATCTGGGTCTTTTTTTATTTTTTTATTATTAAAAAATATAAAAATTACCATTATACCCTTACCCTCCCTCTCTCCTCCAGATCCGGCAGCCGCGCAGCCACCGCGCCGCCCCATGCCGCCACGCGCCGCTCTCTCTCCTCCAGATCTGGCTCTGCATCACGCACCACACCGCCGCGCGGCGCGCACGCGGCCTCCAGCGGCCCGGCTGCCTCGACAGCCGAGCGGCGCGCCGCCAGCCTGCCGCGAGGCCGGCGAGCAGCCGGGCCGCTGGCGCATGCCGCGCGCCGCGCGTCCGCGTAGCGGCCTCGCGTCCGCGCGGCGAGCTGCGTGCCAGGCGCCTCCAGCGGCCGCGCGGCGCGCAGCAGCCGCCAGCGGCCGGGCTGCCTCGCTGGCCGCGCGGCGAGCCCTGGAGGCAGCCCGGCCGCTGGCGGCTTCTGCGCGCCCGCGGCCACTGGAGGCTGCGTGGCACGCAGCTCGCCGCGTGGCGCGCGGACTGCGCCGGCCGCTGCGCACGACAGCGCGGACGCGCGGCGCGCTGCAGCCGCCAGTGGCCCGGCCTGCCTCGCCGGCCTCGCGGCGAGCCCTGGCGGCGCGCCGCCCGGTTGTCGAGGCAGCCGGGCCGCTGCGCGCGCGCGGCCGCAGGCGGCCGGTGTGGTTGCGGCTGCCGAGTCCGCCGGAGGGCGCGGGCGGCATGGGCGGCGCGACGTGGTGGGCGCGATGGTGGCTGCGCGGCTGCCGGATCTGGAGGAGAGAGGGAGCGTAAGGGTATAATGGTAATTTTTAATATTTTTTAATAAATAAAAAAAATTAAAAAAGGACCCAGATGATAATTTTTGAAAACCTAGGGACCCCGAAGATAGAATTTTAAAAACGTGGACCTGTGTGATAATAATCCTTAAACTCAAGGACTTGGGTGAAATTTGCCCTTTATTTTATTTATATATTTTTCTTTATAGGCCAGCATTCAGCACCATACATCATCGTTGGTCTTACGATAGTTTTATAAAATTTACCCTTAATTTTGGATGGGATTTTTCTATCGCACAACACACCAGAAGCATTTCTCCATTTACCCTTGAATCCTGTTAATAATGTCATTATCTATTTCACCATTAATTTGTATGATTGATCCAGGGTATTTAAAGCGCTCATTCTTTTTGACAATTTGATCACTAATTGTCACATCTCTAATATAAGTATTTCTTTCTTGATTAAATGTATATTTCATATATTCAGTTTTTGATCTACTGAGATGAAAACCTTTAGATTCTAGAGCATTCCTCCAAAGCTCTAGTTTCGCTTTAGCTCTCTCTTTAGTTTTCCCAACAAGGATAATATCATCTGCGAAGAGCATATACCAAGGCACCTCATCTTGGATATGTCCAGTCATGACTTTCATAATCAAAGCAAAAAGATACGGATTTAAAGTCGAGTCTTGGTGTAATCTAACTGTAATAGGAAAATTCTTAGTTAAATCTCCTTGTGTCAGTACACAGGTAACAGCTCCTTTATATGTCTTTAATAACTTGAATATAAGCAGTGCAAATCTTTTTTTCTTCTAAAATTCTCCAAAGTATTTCTCTTGAGACTTATTATAAGCTTTTTTCAAATCAATAAAAATCAAATGGAGGTTTTTCTTTCTCTCTTTAAATTTTTTCATTAAATTTCTTAATAAATGAATGGCTTCTATAGTGGATTTACGAAACATAAAATTAAATTGATTCTCTAATACCTTAGTATTATGGCGTAATCTTTGTTCGATCACCCTCTCCCAAAGTTTAAAAGTATGACTTATTAATTTAATTCTTTTATAATTGGCACAATTCTGTACATCATCTTTATTCTTATAAATAGGTACTAATATACTCTTTCTTCATTCATTTGACATCTTTTTAGTCTTCAAAATCATATTAAACAATCTAGTGAGCCAAGAAACTCCTTCATATTCTAAGCATTGCCAAGCATCTATTGGGATGTTATCTGGTCCTATTGCTTTTTTATGCGTTATCTTTTTTAAAGTTTTTCAGACTTCAGCTTTGCTAATACGTCGGATGTAAGAGTAATTTTTATTTTCTTTTGGGGTGCTGAGTTCCGTTGTTATTAATTGAATTTTCACAACTTTCATTGAAAAGCTGTTGAAAGTAATTCATCCATCTATTTTTGATGTCTTTTTTTATGAAAAGTACTTTTTGATCTTTATCTTTAATGCATTTTACTTTAATTAAATTTTTAGTTTTTCTATCTCTTGTCTTGGCAATCCTATATAATTGTCTTTCTCTTTCTTGAGTGTCTAGCTTCTTATATAAATCCTCAAGAGCCTTGCTTATTGCTTTCTCAGATTCTCGTCGAGCCACTTTATATTTCTTCCGCTTGTTCTTATTTTTATTTTTAAACTAATCTCGATAACAAATTTTCTTCTCCTTAATTTTTTTTTGTACATTATCTTTCGACCATCAAGTATATTTATTATTTAGAATCATTCATTTGGATTCTCCCGGCACATCTTTTGCCATCTTATTGATACAGTTAGCAACTGTCAACCACATAAGATCAGTTTCCCCGTTAATGTTCTATTGCCCAAGTTCTAGAACCTTCTTCTTAAATATACATCTGTTCTCATTTTTTAGATTTTACCATCGAGTTCGAGGATAGGATTTTGACTTATTATTTTTTCTCCAATACTTTATTTCGGAATCTAAAACCATTAATCGATGTTGGGTAGTCTTAAAATGACTTTACAATCTTTACAATCCAGGCGATCTCTTTTTATTGTAAAAAAATAATCAATTTGAGTTCTTGAAGTTCCATTCTTGTACGTGATAACATGCTCCTCTCTCCTTGAATAAAGTATTAGCAATTACAAGATCATATGCTGAAGAAAATTCTAAAATATTCTCTCCTCATTTATCTTTCCAAAATCATATCCACCATGATTGCTATTAAATTCCTTAGCAATACTTTCAACATGTCCATTTAAATCTCTTTCAATAAATAATCTTTTCTTTTGAGGTATCTTTTGTATTAACTCTTCTAAATCATTTTAAAATTTTTCTTTTATGCTTGCATTCAAGCCTATTTGGGGAGCATACATGCTTACAATGTTAATAATTATTTCATTGATTATAATTTTTAAGCTATAATTCTATCACATTTTCTCTTAACTTTCACTACGTGATCCTTCAAGCTCTTATCCAGAATTATATCCACTCCATTTTTATTTTTATTCTTACCAGAGCACTAAAGTTTAAAACTTAAATCATCAATTTCCTTAATTTTTTTTTCCAACTCATTTTGTTTACTGCAGGCACAAAAATATTAATCTTTTTATGAATCATAATATCCATCAATTCCGTTAGCTTGCCCGGCAAGCTGCCTATATTTCAAGTTCTTAATTTAATCCTACTGACTTGAGTTCTAGTATAATGGACTAGCTTCTTTATCTGTATTCGTCCATGATGTGGGGACCCTTGCTTACTTTTCATTATATCCGGGCGCCGATGCAACGACCATTGCCTATTTTTCACTGTATTCAGGCAATACAGCGTGTCGCTTCCAGAGAATGCCTTAGTTTTAGCGCAATTTTCTAAAGAATTTATATGATAATTGATTCGATAAGTTTTACGCTGGCTGTTGACTGCCTAACGCAACCCTTCGCATTTCTCATCCTGGATTTGGGACCCGACAATAGCGCGTTGTGGAGGTTATTCGATAAATTGTTCAAATAGCAGGCTGGATATCTTTGAAAATTGTTCTGTGTAATGTGTTTATTATCTCGGATAATCATCTTAAATTGCATCCATTTTCATGGTTATGCATTGTCTTTTGAATATTTACTTTAAATCCGTTCGATATATATTTTATATAACATATTTATGTATATATAACATTTCAAAATACATCTGAAATAACTACATGTATATAATTTTACAAATATTGATTTGATTTTAAGTTGAATTGATTTTTTTTTTACGAGCTAACTTCGAATTTAAAAAAAAAATTAAGTCGAGTTTGAAATTGAATAAAATACAAGTGAATTTTAAATCAAGTTTTAAATTGCAAGTATAAGACTTGGGCCTAAAGGGGTGCTCTTTGGTCTAGGCACACTTAACCCCATGTCTATGTGGACAGGCTATCTGGCTAACTTAGGAGTAGGGCTATCTATAAGTTGAGTTCGAGCAAGTTGGCATTAACTTAAATTTGAATTTGAATTTAACTTTTTTTGAGTAGGGTAAAATCTCTTTGAATTTGAGTTGATCATCAAGTTGAATTGAAATTTATTTTTTAGTCTTATTTTAAAATTTATCAAGTATATAATATGCATCTTTATATTCTAATTTATTTAACAGTTATCTTCTAAAATATATCTTTATACTTTTTATCAATAAAAAAATTTGTTATACATATAATATTTTAAATATATATTATACAAATGTAAATACATATCAAATTATAGATATTAAGTAGATTATGAATTGAGTTTGTTTTATTTTGCTTTAAAATGTGAGCTTGTTTAGAACATATTAACAAGTATAGGTCCAAAGAAAAGAGGGGTTGGCATAGAGTTCCTTTAGCTTCATCTCGTGATTTGAGGTTGTTAAGAATGACAATAAGGTAGATTTGAGCAAATTTTGTCAAACTCCTGATTTGTCTCACGGTTTACATGACATTTATGTTTGTCTTACATCCATGTCAAGTTTTGAGTTCTACACTAATATCAGCTCAATTTAGGACATGCCCAAGTCCATTTAGGCCTCGTGTCTCTCCATCGTGATAAGTTATTGTGTGCAACGAGCAAACGCCAATAATTTGTTCACCAATCATGCCATGCCACAAGAGATGAGAGGGCTGCATTGTGCAAAAATATCGAAAACGACGTTAAGTCACCACCAAATAACTGGACTATCCAATCTCTACAATAGACTGTCGAGTCACAAGAGATCAAACAATCTAATTAAAAATCAGACTGTTTAGTTCGCTTGACCGAACGGCTTGTTTTGGAGGAATAAAGTAGGTATCAAGTAAGTATTCATCTAAAAAGTAAATATATTTTGAAAGTAAGTAAATATCAATTAGAAAGAATGTAAGTAAATGTAATACCTACATAATCTCAAGTAATATCTATTTTTTTGAATAAATATTTACGTGAATGCCTACTTTTTTAATAGTATATCAGACTGTTCGACAGACATAACCGGACGAACCGTTTGTATGTTGGACTGTCCATCTAATCTTAACGCTATTTATAATGTTTCAATGTGACGTAAGACCTGCTTGTTTACGTAGCATGACATCATTAATGAGTAGACGAATGACGCATTCTGCCCATCGTATGTAATACATGGGGGACTTTTAGCACGCCCTTACCTGCTCTACGCACCCTGAGCTACCCCAACTAATATTTGTACTATTAATTTAAAAATAGAACACTTTAGATAGTTTATATATTCATAAGTACGATAAATTCAATGTTTTTATTTAAATAAAAAAAACCAATATCAAGAGTATTGTAATTAAAAATTTTGATTTAAAGTTTAAATTTGAAATTATTATTAAATTGGCATCTTTTATACAACATGTCAAATGTATATCATACAAAATTCCATATGTACAACTAGTCGGTTTGGCAGGTACGAGCTCTAATTTCTATCCTAATCTCGCTTCAAGTTTTCATATATAAAACTTAAACCCGCATTGCGAGGTTTCTATATCTGTCTCACTGGGTGTGAGTCGAGATTAATTAAACAAATTTGAGTATAAATTGCCGTCTCTCAAATATGGATGAGGTGAAGGACAGAAGTCAATGATCAAGTGTGAACTTTTTACACGTTAGAGACTAGTAAATAATTTTTCTTCTTTGCCCCAAATAATACTCTTGGGATAAAGTGTGAGCGTATAATCTGAACTTCTACTTCAACCAATAGGCTGAAGTGTGGCCATTGCTCATGGTTATAGATCCACAATTTTGGCTGAAAACAAGTTGAGTTCAAATGCAGCAATATATAATGCCATTCTTTAAAAAAATTTCAAAGCTTAGAGCCTCGAGCCCGCGGGGAAATTTACCGGCCTATTGAAAAAAAAAATTTGAAAAATTTTTATCATGTAAAAAAAAATGTCTTATTTTAGCCATTGCCAAAATTAATTTAAAAATTATTTTATATCCCATTCTACACATATTTCAACATTACGTTTAATATAATCAACTCACTTTATTTCACATCATACATAATCACGTTAGCAATTTGTGTGCGAACAGTGCCACGCCACATGATTGCGGTGGTCCCCATGGCGGAGCGGAAGAGAAAGGAAATAGTTTGAACGGACGATGAAAACTTTCAATTGAATAGTCTTGCATACTCCTACAGATGGTCCAAGCTAATCCATCATATGCGTAGTTACACGTATGCTAACAGTATTTATCTGATCAAAATAGTATGTGTAGCTTGAAATTAGATTAGTATACTCTACCACAGTGTTCTCTTCATTTGATATTTATTTGATCTCAAGCTATATCTACTTTTCTAAACAAATACTTATAGTTGATATATTTATACCTATTCAAATGGTGGACTAGATCGAACCGTTTGATAGAGCATATTAGTTCGTTCAGTCAGGCCAACCAGATGGTTTGCTGTGAGGTTTGGCCCGATCAAGTCAACCAAATTGTTCCTCGATCTCCGTCTTCTTCCACTCTACTCGCTTCACCGTCCCCCTCAGCCATGTGGTGTGGCGCAATTTGCGCACAAACAACAAACATGGTCCACTCGCTAGAACGAACAATTTCTCGTCTTCATGAGGCAGGAATCTCTCCAAATAATAATAGGCTCATGACGACACTTCAAAATCTTGAAGGGCTGCAGATAATGTAACATTCTAATCGGTGCACCAATATTTGATCCACACCACCTCTTAGGGTGTCTTTGTTTAGTCGGGTTAATTTAAACTAGATCAAAGTTAACTTCTGTGAGATATTTTTGTATTAAATTTTGCAAAACATTAAAATAAAATTAATATTATTTTAGGATAAGATGTTAAATAAAATAAAATTTTATCTTAAAATTTATATAGAATATCAAATAAAGTTGTTTTTAATGTTTGAATTTATATAGAATTTGAAATATTATTAATTTGATGTTGAATTTTGTGTACGATGTGATCCATCGTGTTAACTTTAACTCGTGTTAAAGCTAACATCAACAAACCAAAGTTTCACTTTTAACACAAATTAAATGCAAGAATGAATTGAGCATTTCTATCACATGCATGACAATGTTAGGAAGAAAATACATATGAAGTATACCTCTCATGGCTAACCAGCTCCAGGTGAAGAGCTAGAATTCTGCTTTCATAGCACAAAAGCATCACTCTCCTGGAGGAAATCTGCAACTAATTATAATCTCCCCCGCATAGAAGTTCTGTTCGCAGTACAATAAAGCAGCAAACGACCGAGAAGTTTAAGCTCATCGAGGCGAAAAAAGCCGCTAAGGTTCCTGATCAATCTGAGATCATCTTCATAAACCGAACTTCCGCTCCAATTTTGCTGTGTCTGAGAACATGTTTTCCATCCGAAACTCCGTTGACAAATCATCAAACTCGGCTGACATCTCCCAGTTTCCCTTGTAACTGCCCCAGCGTGAACGCATTGGCTGACTGCCGGATATCTCCAACCCAGATACACTGCTAATTTGGCTATGTAAGTATCCAAATTCATCATCAGTTACTGCTTGCCGCTTCAGGCCGATCTCTACATCGAAGCTAGTTTTAGTCGTATCCGAGCTCATCATGTTTCCTGTGGGCAAGGATGATGAGAATAAATTCGCATCATCCTCCTTCACCTTTGAGCGGAAATCATTCTTTGATTCGGGAATCCGTGAGAAGAAGATCTCCTTGATATTCTGAGCACAACCACGGTTATAGGGATTCAGCTTTGCATCATAGTGATATCGAAAGTTTTCGTAAGTCGTCTGCTTGTGCACAAAGAGAGTAGAAGGGTGATCATCTAGTTTAAAAGAAGACAAAATTTGAAGAACATTAGTTTATAAAATAAGCTGCTTACTTGATTGGTAGAAATTAAATACAAGTGGAAGATTGTCAACCCTCCAACAAACCAGACAATCACAAAGGTATATACAATGAGGACACCAGAAACTGGTGATGTTATGAGTGCTTCCCCCAAATTACACCGATAAGCAGCCATAATCTTCTTGAGGTTAACACAGCAGAAAGTAAGGACGTACAGACATAGGATTGTTGACGACGATACGAACATGAAGAAAAAGCGGTAATTTCTCTGCAAAAAGGGATGCAAATAGGATGGGTATGCCTCGAAAGTAACTTAAAAAGAATAAATGATCGATAGCTTAAATAACACCATAAAAGATTGATTTGCGGATACACAACCATTCAATAGATCTAATCACTTGCGTTTGATAATCTCGTTATCTTTAACATGAGTTAAAGTTAAATTGCCAAATTATATTTTAACATCATATATAGCTTCCAACATCAAAATTAATCATATTTTAAATTATACAACAATAACAACAACCAAGCCTTTAATCCTTTGTTTTTATTTATTTCACTCTATCAAATAACTTTTATTTAGCTCTAAGTAAACAATATCATTCTTGATAGTTTCTTGCAATAACTTTTTTTTGATATTTTTCATTTTTTTAGATGGGCAAGATCCAATAACCTAACTTTTCTTAGTGGGACTTCTATCGATCTATGATTTATAATTCCAAATCATTTAGGTTGACTCTCTCTAAACTTATCATCAATTAAGACCACTTCAACCTTCTTATGGATATACTTATTTTTCAATACGTCCTCTCATGTACACTCACTCATCTACCTTAGCATTCTCATTTCTGCGATACTTATTTTATTTGTACGTTTTTACTTTGTGAGTCAGCATTCAACATAATATGACATCGATAGCCCTACTACTACTACTACAAAATTTACATTTTAATCAGTAGAATTTTTATATCACACAATACACCGGATACATTCCTCCATTTTATCCATCTTATTTAGATCTTATTAATAACATCACCATTTATTTCATCATTTTACATGATTAATCTGGATATCTAAATCACTCATTTTTTTTTTTGATAAATTGATCACCAAATGTCACATTCCTAATATGAGTTCTTTTATTTTAACTAAATTTACATTCTGTATATTTGATTTTAAATCTACTAAGAAAAAAGCGTTTAGATTATAAAATATTTCTTCATAATTTGAGTTTTAGCTTAGCCCCATTTTTAGCCTAATAAATAAATAAAATATTTATCATCCAAAAATAAGATATCATTTGTGAAAGATATACACTACAGAAGAATATCCATCTATATTGAATATCCTGTTTTCTAAAAAGTACTTTCTCATCCTTACCCTTAATATATTTTACTTAAGTCGAGTCCTTAGATTTTTGATCTCTTGCCTTAGCAAGCTTGTGTATTAGTCTTCTTCCTTCTAAGTCAACTTCTTATATAGATCCTCAAAAAACACATTTTTTGCATTATAAATTGCTTTCTTGCACTCTCATTGGGCTATTATATATTTCTTATAATTCTTTTTATTCTTGCATTTAAACTAATCTCTACAATAAATATTCTCTTTAATCTTTTCTTGTATATGTTTCAAGCAAATAAAAAATTTACACAATATAATTAAATAACCAACTTTATCTCACATCTACACATCTCTCAATAACTATTTATATTTATGATTCTGAAGATAATATATACTTTTTCCATTTCATACATAAATTTATAAATAAATCACCATACAAAATTGGCTTTAACTCAACTAAAGTTTAATTTGGCTAAACAAATGCGTCTGAGTAAATACAAAGATTTTATTCAGCTCGGTTACCCTAATTCATAATGACATGAATGCCTAGTGTTATGTAAATACAGTACCTAAACTATTTGTATTTATGCAGATTCCATTACCATAGAAGCAACTTAGTAAACCCCACAAAAGAGTGAATATTATTCCCCCCACAAACTATTTTTCCTGCTTTTATCAAGTTTGAGCTCTGTGGATGTCCTACAATAAATTCGTGATAAAGCTACCAATAAAATTAAGAAGCAGCCGAAAACACACCTTTCCAATACATTGCCCAACCCAAGGACAGTGATGATCAAAGCGCTCCACACAATTATTGCAAATAGAACAGTGAGAACAACGTGGAGGCCGATATAACATGCAGGTATGACAATACTTGACCCTGACTATCATGCCATTCACAATTACATCTTTAAAAAGAGGACAAGAGAGAACATGATGACTTCCGGTCCTTGACAAATTAGAAAAATTTTCTGATTCTGGAGAATGTGTTTTTCGTGGTAGAATACCTGGATCTCCACTAGATGTTAACAACAGAAGAAAGATGTCCTGCAATGACAGAAGGAAATTTAAGCATTAATGATATACCTCAACAAAGTACTATAAAGAAAACAGCAAGCATCTTAACATAGCAAATTGTTGTAATGAATTCATTTACGTATTTTAAAAGCAAGGAAATAGATTGAGGGTAAATAATCATCAAACCTATGGAGATCTTCAAAATAAATGAAAGTCCCACTGAACACTTGGAATCACAAAAACCCCTAATGACATGTCTCATTGTTGTCCACATTATCCATGCCAATCCAGTGCACATGCAGTTGCATATTTCAAAAGTAGCATACAACACCTAATTGCACTATAAATGAGCATTTCCTAAAAAGTTCAGGAATGAACAACAAAAAAGGAAGGTTTAAGTTCATAGATTTCTTATGCAATGCTGCTTTAGGTAGTACAAGTATTTGGATTTATCATCATGAAGAAACTTTGATACACTGCACCACATTGTAAATAACCAGGTAAAGAAGCAGAACGGAGATGGAATTGTTTCACAAGATTGCAATCTAGACATACGCAAAGGTATTTATATGGAAGATGCCATTTCTATACTAAAATATGATGTAGAAAAAATTTGACTAATACAAGTTGCATTCCCTAGTTTTTGGAAAGCACTTTCTGATGGAGACTGAAAATTGGAAAATAGATACCAAAGGAGACAATTTTTAACAAGTTTGAACAACGAAATCAAACATATTATCAATATAACATGATTAAAAGTAGCAAAAAATGTTTTGATAAAAAAATGATAGCGAATAATGGTTACACCATGTCAACATGCTCAACTAATTATTATCAGCTCACAAGATAATTTGTTCAATTACTACCAGCTTAAAAGATAATTTGTTTGTATGTATAAGAATTTTCACACTGCATAATAACCCATCAGAGGAAACCGCTATTTCACGATTTCAACATGTGACGGAAAAAGTTGGTGGTATCTCTTCACAGATACAAGGTCCTTTTAGAACATAATCTTGGGGAGTGTTAATTTGGTCTTCAGTTAGACCAGTCATTTAAAAAAGAAATGATATATGGCCAGTACGTTAAGCAAATCCAAATACCATAACTAAATATAATAACTATATGAAAAAGATATTGAGATTAATTTGAGTTCTATGTACAAGAAATTCTAGTCTATTGAGATTGAAACAATTTATCATCCCGCAAATTGTTTGCTCACTAATTATGCTGATCTTAGGAAATAAAAGTTCATAGTAAGTTGAAGATTGCTGAATAAAATATGAGAGGCTGAAAATTTTAAAACAAATTTGACAGGCCAAGTGATGAGCTCTACAGAAGTTTTGCTTACATATATTGTAAAGCCAACTGCAATACCCACAATGAAATACCCAAGGTGATGATCAAATTCATTAACCAGCCTCTGTGTAACAAACACGGCAAAGAGGAGTACTGGAATTACAATAAGAAATATTGTTAACACAATTGACCTTGCATCAGGACCAAATATAAACCTCCCACCAAAGCAGAATATCTGCAAGAAATTCAAAGTTGGATTATTTTTATATTATATACAACAAATATTAACAGAGATCCCTAGTAAACAAAATCTGTGATAGAAGACATCATGCAAAGTAGCACTAAATGTCTACACTTCTAACAAGCTGAAACAAAATGTTATTAGACCTTTCAAATACTGGTACAGGATGAAATTAGAGGATAATAACATCAACTTGTCAAGCCATGTCTCGAGAAACAAGCAGGAATGCTCAAATAACATGTGCAAGAAGACAAAAATGAAGCAGGAAGTGTTGTTCGTGAAAACAGAAATTCTACCAATAATAAGTTCATGAAGGTATTTTTATGCTCATATCTCTAAAACCAATGGCATCCCACTTTGAGTTTTTGAACATTTAGCAATGATTTCGCAAATCATTTCCCAGTAGCACAAAAAAAGAATGCTAGAATTCCAAATATAATTCCCCTCATTATTACGTCACACTCGTACTTGCTCATAAGAATCAAATGAAGTTAAAAAAATGTCCCAACCTAGTAATCATCTAAGTATCATTCATTTAGTCATCATTACAAAGTATTAAATGTGCTTGAGAAGCTAAAAAATGAAAGAAAATCCCTCTATTTCTGTTTAGAAAAGGTGTAAAAGTTTGTGACCCGATCCATGAACCCGAAGCTGACCCGCTAACCCAAATTACCAGCACTAGTTTAGAATAAAACCAACAAAAAAATCTAATTTGAAGAGAAATAAAAGCTGTATTAAAGATTCCTAGATTTTTCATGCAAGTCATGGCAACAGTCCAACAGTTGTGTAAGTTCAATCTTCAATATTTTGACTTGTTCTAATTGTAGGTAGAAGCATCCATGTTTTAGAAAGCAGGAATTCTTATTCTCATTAAGGTTTCTTTGGTAGCTAACATAATGAAATTTATGGATGAGTTAAAAAGAAAGCCAGAGAAACATAAATTTATAATAAAAAAAAGAATGATACACAGATATTGGGATTGCTTACCAGAGTTACTTCAATTGTTCTATTTATTTACATAAATTGGGGTAGCTTCATCTCACATGCTCTGTTTACTTTGACGATGACATAAAATCATATTCTAAGAGCTGGAAAGGCAGTCTACTTATCAAAGACAGCTTTTGTGATACAAAGAAGAAAGTCAACTAACATCAATCAGTGAAACGTGAAACAGCCTCCGGGATTGTCTACTTTGCATGATTCAGACTAGATGAAAAAGTAACTAAGGTTACAAAGGTTCCAAACTGACAAGCATGAAGAGAGGTAGCAGTCAACATAACGTAATCAGCTGACATGTAATAGTTTTGGCTAATTACAACAAGAATCGTGAGAGTTTCAAAGCATACATTGTTTCCCTTCCAAACTTGATAAACTCTATTCGTCTGCCCAGATGCTTTTGAACTTCCCTTGTCCTGAGTTGGGCGAGAAGCTGCGTACATTTTCTCCTGCATTCTCACAGTAAGCCCAACCCTATTTTCCTCTAGCTTACATTACGCTCTTTTGATCTTCCGGCAGTTACAGTAAAACAACGTTCTGTAAAAACGAAAACAGAACGCATTGCATTTAATCCAATACACAAATGAATCAGAAATAAGACCAAAAGAAAATGCATCAAGAAAACGTAAACACAAGAACAAAGAAACGTACAAGTGGGAACGGATCGGAGAGGAAATTAAAAAATTCTTAAACAAAACAGAAATTAATGAAGTAGGAATCCGTTACCTCCTCTGAGTGAGGGATCGTCGGAGATACGGCGAAGGCGAGAGCCCGGAAACAAGCACTTTCCCCGAAGATCTCTCCGTCGACCGGCCCCGGTCGAACGATTGCGCTGCACAGCAATGACGGTGACGAGAGCCACGCATCGGAGATCGTTTCCTGATATTGCGGGGAAGAAGCATGCGTCGGTGGAGGAATCAGCGGTCATTACCGCAGTCCGAGCTTCGATTTTCTCTGCACGCTCTGGCCCCGAGCTCTACGCTATGGCTGCAATGAACCGAGAGCGTTCGAAGAACAGCTCTGCAGCATGTTTCGCCTCGACGACGGCTCGTTAACGTCATATTAATAAATTATTTGTTAGCATATATTTAAAAAGGATAATTATGCCCAGGTCCCAAACTTTAATTCTTAATTGGGACCTTAATTCTTAATAACATACAAGTTCATATTTTTTAAATTATAACATCATGATCCTGAGTTTTAATTAATTATCAAATGAGTCTTTTTTATTTTTTAATTATTAAATTTTTTTAAATTACTATTTTACCCTGCCCCTCTCTCTCCTCTCAATCCCTGCGCAAGCGCGCAGGCTGCGCGGCCACCGGGCGGGTCGCGTGGCCTCCTGCGGGTCGCGCGACAGCCAGGGGGTCGCACACTCAGTTCGACAGTCGGACCCGCCGGTAGCCGCACGGCCCCGCAACCGCTTCGACCTCGCGGCCACCGGCGGGTCGCGTGGCTGCCGGTGGGTAGCATACGCAGCGCAGTCACAGACCCTCTGGCGGCCACGCGGCCCCGCACATGAGTGAGAGAAGAGAGAGAGAGAGGGGCATGAGTAAAATGATAATTTTAAAAATTTTAATAATAAAAAAATAAAAAAAAATCATTGATAATTTATTAAAACTTAGAGACCCGATGTTATAATTTAAAAAATATGGAGTTGTTCGTTATTAAGCGTTAAACTCAGAGACCTAGGTGTAAGCCCTTTTAAAAATTTAAGTATACCAGTTTGAATATATTATGTCCAGTTTGTTAATTTTCATGAATTATATAAAATTTGTAAACTTGTCATACATATATATTTTTTCTCTTTTAAAATTTTTAATATTAATTAACTGTGCCCAATTAATGAGCGTGTTTGCGTAAGTTACATCATATATAAATTTTAATATTAAAAAATATATATATATTTTATATCATATAAATATTTTAAAATAAAAAATTAATTTATTTTATATATTTAATATATATATATATATATATATATATATCAAAATAATAATTAATTTATATTATATTCTTTATACATCTCAACCACACAAATCTCTCAACTATTCAAATTATATTAATTTTATCGAGTTACTATAAAAAAAATATTAACTCCTATAAAATATTTTATTAACTTAACATTTGCAAATATAAAATTATTTAAATATCAATATTATATAAATTCTTATCAATCTTGGAGTAATTATTTTTTTAAATTATTATCTTATGAACTAAAGTGTAACAATAATCAGACTTCAAAGATTTATAAGTAATTTGTCATTAATGTGTGCTATCCCTAGCTTCTCTACAATTGAATCAAATCTAGGTTCAGTCTCACTCTTCTGCCTCTTTATCGTTTTCGATTTGCTTGTAAATAAGGTAACATTTAGATATTGCATAAATTTAATTAATATTTATGTGTCATTTTAGAATATTAATTTCAGAAAATTTTAATTTATTATTATTTTAATGTCATGTCATATTATCTATATAACATAAATAATTCAATAATTTTTTATAAAATTATTTGAACATGCAATCAAATTAAATAATTATTTTATTAATATAATATTAATATTATATTAAGCAAAATATCTCTTAAATATATTATTAAATTAAATAATTAATTTTTTCAAAAGCATAATTGTAACATTCTATGATCCAAATATAGAGTTATTATCTGCTTTAATTTTAGAAAAATTGTGTAATTTTAGTATTTCCTAGGAGATCACCAATCTCAGTGCTATTCCAACCTAAGCACTCTTAACTATAGAGTTTTTCATAATTAGCCTCACAGTTTTATCCAAAAAGGCATATATATTATTTTAAATCATGTTATCTACTTATAGAAAGCATAATTGTAACATTCTATGATCCAAATATAGAGTTATTATCTGCTTTAATTTTAGAAAAATTGTGTAATTTTAGTATTTCCTAGGAGATCATCAATCTCAGTGCTATTCCAACCTAAGCACTCTTAACTATAGAGTTTTTCATAATTAGCCTCACAGTTTTATCCAAAAAGGCATATATATTATTTTAAATCATGTTATCTACTTATACAGCTCAGGATTTCATTCTCTTTTCAATATAGGTCGATTCATTTCTGTGCTTCTCTTACTATTCATTATTAAGACTAGAAATCTGTCACAAGTCGTACTCTAAATAAGTGATTTTCTTTCTTGGGAATCGCTAAATACTCTTCACCCTCATTAGCCATGAGCATCACAATAGTAGTACTGTTGGACTAAATTCTCTCAAGGCTAATTTTTAGGTAAATTATATTCAAGTCCTTGAGTTTAGAGTATAATAAAACTCAGATTCATATTTTCCAAATTTTAACATTCTAGCTCCAGATTTTTAAAATTTTAATATCTAATTTTTTTTTGAATTTTTTATTATTATTATTTTTAACTCCAATTATACCTTCTATTGTCTCTACTACCAGCGCAAAATGAGAGGAGGGTATAATTGAAATTTTTTAAAATTTAATAATAAAATTTTAAAAAATAACCCAAATATTAAAATTATAAAAAATAGGGATCTAGATGTTAAAATTAGCGTATTATATTCTAAACTCAGAAAATCGTGTGTTCTAAAAACTCTTAAAATTAATTTGGTTGGTCAAAAAATTTGAATTTTTTTTGCTGGTAAATTTTTTTTGAAAATTAATCGCTTGGGCTAAAATGAATTTCATAAGTTTAGATAGAAAAATATATCCAATTGTAAAAGTATTATCCACTTTAACTTTTGAGAACTACATAACTTGAGTATTTTTCAGGAAATCACTTGCCAAAGCACTTTTAATAGTAAAATTTTTCATCATTAGCTTCACAGTTTTGCCCAAAAATACATCTCTATTATTCGAGATTATATTATATGCTTACATAACTTAAGATCTCCTCTTCTTTTTGATATAGGATAATTCATTTATGCGTTCTTTTTATCATTATTTATTGGCTTAGAAACTTACAAGGAGCTGTACTTTACTGCAACGATTCTCTTCTCTTGGGACATAACCCGGCAATCACTCTCTGCTTTCTTTGGCTATAGGTGTCACTGGCTCACAAGCTCTTGCCTGTTTTATCTTCGAACCATATCATACTGTCAAAGATCAGCTTTAATACCATATTATAACATCCTGTGATTTAATAGAAGTATTGTCCACTTTGACTTTTGAGAACTGCGTGACTTGAGCACTCCTAAGAGGTCACCCATCACAGTACTGTTCTAGCCCCGATACACTTAACTGCTACTCATCACAGTAGCATGTTTAATTACAATTTTTTTCATCACTAACTTCATAGTTTTGTCCCAAAAGACGCTTATATTATTTGATATCACATTTAGCCTGATTTGGTTTTATTTTTTTTGGACAAGAAAAAAAAAATTATTTTTTAAGTTTAATAGCAAAAAAATTTATTTTAATGTTAAAAAGTGTGTAAGATGTAAAATAAAGTTAATTCTAATATTTATATTTATATTAGATGTGAAATAAAGTTATTTTTTACAGTTAAAATTTATATTAGATTAGAAAAAAATTTCAAACCAAATAACTTATGATCTTTTCTTTTTTTTGATTTGGAATAATTTATTTTTGTGCTCCTCTCACCATTATTTGTCGATTTAGCAGAGCAGTATTTTACTTCAGCGATTTTATTCTCTTGAGACATCACCAGATGATCACCCCCGCCCTCTTTAATCATGAGCGTTACATTATAACTATTTGATCTTCTTAGCTAAACATTGTTACACAGCTCTGCACCACAAATTCTCTATTAACCTACGGTTTTTTTTTTTTTTCAAACTTCTAGAATTTAGATTCTTGATCAAACTCTTCAAATTATTCAAAGTTGTTTGCTTAAGTATTGGACTACATAAATGAACCAAAACATTAACTCATTGTTTCTGGCCACAGCAATCGTGGGCTCGGGACTGTCGCGACGACAGACGGAGGTCACAAAACTCGGTCGGTTTTTCACGTTCCAAAAGCAGTGGATTTTTCACGTTCTGAAGGCGGTCAAATAATGAAAACAAAGCGCGAGGGAAGAGGAGGAGGTTTGGTGGAAGAGTCCGATCGGAGGCTCATCGACGCACCTGCGGCATTTCCTCCTCGCTGAACTCTGGAAGGCCGCGCGCTCCTCTTTCCTTTGTGGTGGCGAGGGACCTGATTGGAAAGCGAAATTAGGTTTTCTTTTATTTTCTTTCGGTGCTTCTGGTTGAATCTTTGGAAGCAGTGCTTGTTCCAGCTCCTGGGATCGGGATTCTCTGGATTGAGGTACTTCTCTGTTTCAATCTCTGCAGATTCGAAGTTTTTTTTTTGTTTTGGTTTTTCTTTTCCGTTCGTTGTTGTCTGGCTGAGCCATCTCGATATTTAATGCTGGATGCTGGATTTTCTTGCTGGGGAAGGACGAATAATTCCTCTGACGAACACTCTTTTCAAAGATTGTCTTTGAGGATTACATTTTCAAATAGCTCTTTGAGGAACACTTTGTATGAGGACTCCTTTTCGTTCGAAGAATACCTTCCCAAAGATCACTTTCTTCAAGGAACACATATTCAGGAATTTCTTCAAAGACCACCTTTGACTAGCTCTCTTTCATATAAAGTTTTCCCCACACTATGCCTATTGAACTTTTGACAAAATCTTTCTTGAAAATCTTCATGTAGCTAGTCATCCACTCATCCTTCTCACAAGGAGGGATAACTCCAACAAAGAGATGGCATTAAACGTCTTGAAATGATTTTATGTGCATCTTCTTGAATATCGAGGACATAAATTTGCATTTTTTTAGCTGTCTTCAAAACGTTCGATTACTGTCCATATAACTGAATGTTTTACTAGAATATATCATGTATTTCATTTCCTAAGCTAGTCTTTACCTGAAGTCTATATATGAGTTTTGCGTCATGCAGGTTTTCCTCCTTCAACATGCAACACTTTGATTCTAAAGTATTCCCATAAATCTTGATGCGAAGCCAATCCATAGTTACATTTGCTTATTGTTGGTATGCAAATAAAGGTTCCTTTTCACATTGATTACTGATATGGAAATTTGTATTTTGCAGCATCTGAGGAATCTGATCAAAGCCATTTAAGTGCTTTCTGCATGCTGGTGAAGCATAAGCATCACTGATGTCTGGGGAAAATTTCCTGAGAAGATAATACCATGCAGCAGAGTACCTGAACACAGAATCAATTACATTTATATGTTGGAGTTCTTAAACATCAGTAATTAATGGATCAGTGGGTTTTTGGAGCAATAATTAACTTGGTCGGGAGCATTACAATAAATTTTGGCACCAACCTTCTGAAACTGGGGCATGATCAGGTAAGTCTGTCAATTTTGTGTAGAACATAAGATGCTTTTTGTGCAGGATTGTAACTACCTTGAGGCCCTTTCTTTCCATAAAGTATAGCTATAGTTTGACTCTTATCACCTGATTTAGTTATGGGGCCTGATTTAGGCACTAGTTTTACAACATTTCATTGACTAAATGGCCATTCAAATTTATTTAATTTCTTCTCCCTTCTTTCCAGAAGTTGAAGTGAGGAGGGCTGTAGGTTATGGTCGGGAAATATCAGACTTCTTTCTGTTGAGGGCTATCTTGTTTTATATGCTTGTTTTTCCTGTGAGGTGGAGTATTACTTGGGTGTGGGAGGAGGGATGTAATTTCATCTCATTTTCTAAATAATGGCTCATATGTTCACTATAGTGTACACTGCTATATTTTTAAAGCTTCCCTTTGTTTATTGGCACTGGAGCTTCATGTTAAATTGCATTTCATGGTTTGCAGCGAGAAAAACTTTCAACAATTAACAGTGGTGGAACTAATGGAAAGCTCATAGGGAAACCAATTGCACATTTTCAAACTTGGAGAGTTGGTAACTCCTGTGTTGAATTTTATATTTAGTATATAGTGGTGTTCAATCATGTAAGATACCATTTCGTCTATTTAATTCCACAAATATTATAGGTATTCTTTTCTTCGCCCTGGGAAATTGTCTTAACTTCATCTCTTTTGCATATGCTGCACAGGTCTTTTTCTTTAACCTTTCTTGGTAGCTTTCTTTTCTTTGAATGTTTCTTGATTGTTCACCTAAGATTTATAACTTATTTTTTTTTAAGTTTTTTAGTTTAACATGCTACATAGACATTAAAGGCCTTGTTTGGTAAGCGTTTAATTTGTAGCAAAATAATATTTTATTAATATTTTAAATTTATCTCAAATTTTAATAATTTTATTTTACATCCAACATAAATTTCAACTTTTGTAAGCCAACTTGTTTTTGTATAAAATGAAAGGTAGCAGGGCAACAACATAATCAGATAACACACGTTCATTTTATTTTATGTGTAGGTAGTGAGTTCTAGGAAGCCTAAATAGTACTGTTTAGGTTCAATGTTTATTAGATCAATTCCTATGTGATCCCTTTGTGTCAACCAATATTACTTTATTCATTTTTCTTTCTGAAAATCTATCTATTATTTTGTCCTTCTTTCTTTCTAACATTTTATCTATTATCAAAACATGTTTACAGTTCATATGCGATGGATTTATTGTATTGTATTGTAGGCATTGATCATAAAGTTTTATTTAATGCATCATGCAATTGAAGGCATGAAAAATTTTTGTTGGATTTGATGAGGAACCTAAAAGCAGTATTGGCCAAAATATTGGGAATCTTTTAATACCAGGGCTGTTTGTTTGCCTAATTAAATTTAACTTGGGTTAAAATTAACCTTATATGTTTCATTATATGCAAATTTCAAAATTAAAGTAACAATATTTCAAATCCTACACAAACTTAGACATTGAGACCAACTTTATTTCACATCCTGCACAAATCCCAAAATAACAATAATTTTATTTGAAATCCTCGATAATCTCAAAATAAAAACTTTGCGTTAAAGATTTTTTTTTACCCCAATTAAAATTTTGTTACAAATAAACAAACCTATTGTTATTACATTTTCTTTCTTATTAGAAGCAGAGAGGGCTGGCTAGTTTGGATTATTAGCTCTAAGGTAGAGAACTACTTGTATGTAAACGTGGAGGGATGCAAGTCCACAATGTTAAAAGAGAGAAAGGACCAACAATGACTTGTGGCTGGATCATTAAAAGTGACATTAAATCGATTGCACTCTTGGAGAGTGTTGCTTTATATAGGCTTGAATGGAGAAGAGCAATCCCTGAAGCCAACCCCAAGCAATTTGGTATTAAGGTTTGTTGGTTGTTGCTTTCCTAATCAATGAATATCCAACTAATGTAAATCTGAAGTATCTCCAATATGTGAAATGTTCTAGCTAATTTTGAACTCATTAGTGCTCCTTTAGTTGCTCGAGGGCAATTTCTAGAATTCACCAATGAAGTTTATTATTACCCATGTACTGAAATGAGAATATTATATCATTTGGCAGCCTGTGTCACGTCAACTCTCTCCTCCTTAGGCCTTCACAGAGAGATTGAGATGTCGTCTTGCGTGGGATGGTCATCCTCCATGCGTTGAAATGATTCTAGATGCCTATGTTATCCACCTTATAATTGCCGCCTCTTTATTGGTTGGACTCTGATACTCAAATTAATCTCACAGTATTTATGCAACAAGAAGCTTTTCATTAATTTTATGTACATATGCATTTTTCTGTTTAATGAGCATATTTCATCTAAACTATTGGCAAAAAGATGGCTATAGGAATGAAGGAGAAGTCATTGGTTGGCACATCATGACATTAAACTGTAATGATATTTGCTTTGAAATATGAATTTTAAAGTCCTATTATCTATATGTGTTTTTTTTAACACAATTCATCAAACTATCATGGCATATGAACTAATTGAAAAGGAAATTTAGATATATTTTCTTTTAAATCTTCTTTTCCCCTATTAAACGTGAGCATATATATGGGAAGTTCTTTGCAATCTTTACTCTTGTCTTTAATACAATTTTCTTGCAATTTATGTCTTGTCACTTCATCTCTTTTGCAGTCTGTTCTAGCAGCCTTGGGATCTGTTCAATTTATATCTAATATTGCCTTTGCTTATGTTGTATTGAGCAAGACAGTAACAGTCAAGTATGCTATTGTTCATGTCCTTGTTCTTTAATCTAGAGACTACGAGCATTACACTTTACTGCAAAATGATAATTTCCCAACTTAATTTCATTTGCAGGATTATCATAGCCACAGCTTTTATTGTATCTGGCAATATCTTCTTAGTATCTTTTGGAAACCATCAGTCTCTGGGTAATGACTCTAAACCCCTGTTTTGATATGCTTATGTATCCAGTTGCTGCAATCTTTACTTGGGATCGCTTCATAAATTAGTGTTGCTTTATGTTCTCACATGTTTATGCAAAACGAAGCCAACTTCTTGAGTAATTTTAAGAAAAATGTCAGTTTGTGTCGTTTTACTGATAGCTTTTATCTAATCAGTTTACACGCCGGAGGAACTCATGGAGAAGTATAGCAGTCCTGTTTTTCTACTATATTGCCTTTCTCTGATGGTGGTGGTTACTGTCAATCACTACATTTACAGGTAATTCCTCAGTTAATTGTTTTAGGGCAGAGGTCTGATGGAGGAGTGGGTTTCTGTGCGTATTTTGGTTCTTCTGTTTATGGTTTATTTGTTCAAATTAACGAAAAAAGATGTTTCTAACAACCATTTTTTGAATAACCAGAAGAGGACAATCTTGTCTGTCAGCACCTGCGCTTGCTTTCAGTCCTTACTGGCAAACACTGCTGCCTTTCTCATATGCTGTTGTTTCCGGTGCTATTGGATCTTGCTCAGTTTTGTTCGCAAAGTCATTGTAAGTTAGTTATATTTGGTGGTGGGAATCTTGTATTATTACTTGTATTAAATCTTTGGTTATCAACTGACCTCACAACTTAAGCTTATAAGTCATGGCCCAAGAATAATTTAATATTTACATGCTCCATTATGTGCAAACTTATTTGCTTTGCAATTTAGATTTAGTTCAGCATGTCTTTTCCTTTTTTCTTTTAACCTTATGTTAGAGATAATTGGGGGGTTATTGAGGTTCGAATTTGAAATTTCTGGCTCTCATACCATGTTGAATATTTGGTTTACCACTGACTTAAAAGTTTATGCTTGTAGGTCGTGGCTTAGGAAAAATCATATTCTTACAACCTCTTTCTTCAGTTATCTCTACATACATCTATTGTAATGTCCAATTATTTTGTTGCTTCACAGGTCAAACATTCTAAGGCTGACCATGCATAGCAGCTATCATTTGCATGGCTTTTTTACATGCTCGATGCTTTTGTTATTCTTTAGCACAGCTGCACTCTGGGTAATTCTGCGTCTCATTTAATTGTAGTAATGCAATTCAAAATGCTGCATTCATTTGAAACTTTTTTGCCTACAGATGTCTAACACTGCATAATTTGATCTCAGATGACAAGATTGAACGAGGGGTTGTCACTGTTCGACGCAATTCTTATTGTCCCTATGTTTCAAATTGCATGGACTTTCTTCTCTATCTGTACAGGATTTATATATTTCCAAGAATATCAAGTAAGCCTTCTCAAAGATATGTTTTCAAGTAATAAAAATCAAAAAATTGATCCCTGGACACTACAATTTCCAACCCCCCGCCCCCCCAGGTAGCATGATTCAAACCTGAGACCTCTTAGTACTTAGGCAAGCTCTTTCCCCACTGGGTTAGGAGAGCACTAAACACCACAAAATCAAAGAATCCTTTGTCATTTGGGCTTCTGTGCTGAAGCATTCACATATTTATCATGCATCTTACAATTGTATTTGTTCTTTAATTTGCAACAATCTGCTTAATTGACAGGTATTTGACACATTGCGGATCACCATGTTCATATTAGGCATGGCTTTCATATTCATAGGCATCTTTTTGCTTGCACCTGATGACTCGAAAGGTAATTCTGTTTTTTTTTTTTTTTTTTCCTTTTTTACATCTTTTTCTCATTTTGAGATGTTTCAGGTTCATACAGTAGGGATTTTTCTTCTTCTTTGACTTCTTCACCAGCTCAAAGCCTTTCAGTTGAGAACGGGTTAAGGTCCTTCCCCTCTTTTTCTTTTTATCTGTGACGTATTGAACACATCAGCATATGCCTTTCAAACCCATATTTGTTCCATGAGCTGTTCTTCCATTCGGACATCCAACAGTACTTGGATGGCCCAGCGGCCAGCGGCATACGTGGTGGGCTCCCACTACATGTCCAAATGTTCGAACGTCCGAAGGGAAGAAAATTTCTTGTCTCATAGGCCCTGTTTGGCAATAGACTAAAAATCATGGCTAAAATTACCATGGCCAAAATCTTAAATTTAATTTAAAAAAAACTTAAAAAATTATTTTATATCTCATCTCACATAAATTCCAACATTAAACAATCACTTTATTTCATATTCAACACAATTCTCAATAAATCAATCAACTTTATTTCACATCATATACAATTTTTAATATAACTAACTTATTTTATTTCACATCATACACATTTTTCAAAAATGACTAAAAATTTCAACTACATCTTCTTCTTTTTTTCTTATTACCAAACAGAGCCATAGACTTTAACTAGTGCTTATTCTAACTGTTTCAGCTACAAGGCAACCAAGTTGACAACACAAGAGAAGGAAATAAATGATGCAAAATCATTTGTGCATGGAATGCTGGCGACAGCAAAAGCAGTCTTTGCAAGAGCAAAGGTGCTATTTCTTGGGAAGGGGGACAGCTTATATTGCGAAGAATTAGTGCTTTTAGTCAAACCGAATGCATCCTCCTGCAGGGTCCCTGCTCTTTCTCAATGGGTTTAAATGAGGAATCAATTAACGCATCTTCATATCAGCCTATGGTTTCTAAGGCCCTGTTTGGCAATAGACTAAAAATCATGGCTAAAATTACCATGGCCAAAATCTTAAATTTATTTTAAAAAAAACTTAAAAAATTATTTTATATCTCATCTCACATAAATTCCAACATTAAACAATCACTTTATTTCATATTCAACACAATTCTCAATAAATCAATCAACTTTATTTCACATCATATACAATTTTTAATATAACTAACTTATTTTATTTCACATCATACACATTTTTCAAAAATGACTAAAAATTCCAACTACATTTTCTTTTTTTTTCTTATTACCAAACAGAGCCTAAGAGAACAACAGGCTCTGCCCTTTATAAGAAATACAGGTTGGGTTGAGCCTACAGATGTTGAAGATGAAGATGGTTATGTTATTGAAGAACAAGAAAGATTGCCTTTGCTTTCATTACAATCATGGCTTTCTGTGCCAGAAATTTTACAATGGTGCTTCTGTTTACCTTAACCCTGCCCTCCATTTGTGTATAAATTAAGATTTTTTGATATATGCAATTCTTTTCTTTGTAATGCATATATGAAGATTCTTTTGGTCAAATGTTTCAGCTACAAGTTAGATTGTCTTTATTCCCAGCTTTTATTTTTTTGAAGTTGTACCTTCAGCTGGTTATGTTATTGTTAGCAGAAAGATGTAGCAAAATTTGTGATACAGTTGTTAAAATCTAGTTAATGATGGCGAGTTTATCTTTTTCTTTATTCAGAGAGCTTGTTTGTGGGGTTATTTTTAATTAAAAGATAAATTTTGATGAGATGTTTTTATTTTGATATTTATGAATAGTTAGAAATAAAGTTTTATTTTGAGATGCGTGTAGAATATAGTATAAAGTTGATTTTTTATTTTGAAATTTATGTAGAATATAAAATAAAATTGATTTTAATATTAAAATTTGTATAAGATTTAAAATATTATTGATCGGAGAGATTTATATATCTCATTGAAATTGCATATTTCACTAAAATTTTTTAAAGATTGCACATTTCACATTAAACTCTAAAATTCAGTGTAGTGAGGTATAAATTGTTAGATATATATTATGATAAAAGCTGAAAAAATATATAAATTTAGTAAAATTAAGATGAAATGTGTAATATCACAATAAATTGGGTGTAGAATGTTTAATTTAATTTTTAAGTATTCAATGAAATGTGTAATTTCAATAGAATTTTATTAATTGTATATAATTTTTTTTATTAATTTAATATTAAAATTTGTATACAATATAATCGATAAAAATAACTAACTTGATTAAAATTAACTGAGAAAAATAACAATATTAGTATTCATTCTTTTCATCCAAAGAAAAAAAAAACCATAGTATTCTTTTCTTTCTCAAACGGAGAAATAACGAAAAAGTTTTATATGGTTACCAAGACTCAGAAATTTTTTAAAAATAATTAGGCTAACTTTGTTATAGGCAGCTTTAAGAAATAGATAAATCACTAACAACAAAATTTAGTGTTATTAAAATGAAAATATTAATACAGAAGGATTATAAGATTAGAATAAATAAAGTAAAAGAGACTTAAGTATCCTGGTTGGGTACTTAAAAAATAAAGTTATAGGAAATACGACTGATATCAAAATTCAAACAAGTAGCCAAGCAGAGTTTGATCCGAGCAAAAGCTTATATATATAGAAACTCTGATCAGGTCACAATAGAACGAGTCCATTCCACGAGCTCTTCGGGCCGATCCCTCAGTTTCCACCACCTGATCCTAAATTTTAATTTTTCACATTATTTTTTTTTTCTGAAAATTATCGCATTGCGAGCTCTTCAGGCTGGACCAACAGGATTTGGGTTACCAAACTCTAACAAAATGATTGTTTGCTACCTGTAGGATCTCAAGATTATGATAAATCCATTACCTGACATTGAATCAAATACGAGGAAGTTGAGCCCAATTCATGATCAATGAAATTTGAGTTGAAGCTAGCTCAAAGCATGCCATGTGAAACAGAAATTAACTCAAAATCAAATTGGAACCCAACTCTGCAGCTCACAAATTAATTCAAAATCTTCTATATAATCTCAACTTGACTAAATTGAGCAAATTACAAGCAAGTTTTGGAAATCTATATGAGATTGCGATGTTTAACAATTCAGCTTTGTGCTCGAATTGAAATCAGAAGTAATAATAATGCAACACGAGAATTCACTAAAACTTCTATACGGTACTTACATTGCTTTCACTATGTTACTTCTCGGATTTTGAAAAAATGTTTTATCATAAAATTACACTCATATGCACCATTAATACTAATATAGAAAATCATTTATCTTGTTCATTTTTGTGTAGCATGTAATGTATGATAAGAGTTGTAACATCTCGTGATCTCATTGTAGAGGTATTATCCGCTTTGGCTTTAGGAAAGCTGCGTGACTAAGCGCTTCCCAGGAGGTCACTCATCCCAGTGCTACTCCAGCCCAAGCACGCTCAACTGTGGAGTTTTTCATCACTAGCCTCACGGTTTTGCCTCAAAAAACGCTTCTACTATTTGAGATCACATTATCTACTTATACAGCTCAGGATCTCCCTTCTTTTTTGATGTGAGACGATTCATTCATGCGCCCCTCTCACCACTCATTACTCGGCCTAGAAGTCTGCCAGGAGCCACACTTTGCCTAAGTGATTCCTTTCTCTTAGAGCATCACCCGGCGTCACTCCCCGCCCTCTTCGGCCACGGGCGTCACAAGCCCACCAGTTTCCGCCTGGTTCATCCTCGAACCACATCGTACTGTAGAAGGTCAGGTCTGATACCATATTATAACATCTCGTGGTCTCATTGTAGAGGTATTGTAACATCTCGTGACTTGAGTGCTTCCCAGGAGGTCACCCATCCCAGTGCTACTCCAGCCCATGCATGCTAAATTATGGAGTTTTCCATCACTAACTTCACGGTTTTGCCCCAAAAAGACTATTTGAGATTATGTTATCTACTTGTACAGCTCAGGATCTCCCTCCCTTTTCGATGTGGGACGATTCATTCCTGTGCCCCTCTCACCACTCATTACTCGGCCTGGAAGCCTGTCAGGAGCCGCACTTTGCCTCAGTGATTCCTTTCTCTTAGAATATCACTCGGCTTTACTCTCCGCCCTCTTCGGCCACGGGCATCACAAGAGTGATGGACTGTGAAACTTAGTTCCCCATTTATGGTCCAGGTCTCCACCGATGGATCCAAATTCATTATAAATAAAGGGGTAAATAACTTGATATTTTGAATAATAGTTCTCCATGTAGCCACAAATGTAAGCAAAATCCCATTGAACCATATAAATTTCAGTTGTTTTTTAAAGTATCCTTTGCTATTTGATCTTAAAACAAAGGAGAAAAAGTACACAGAGGTCCCAAAATGAACCGAGCTGAGCCGAGTCTTGGTCTTGGTCTGTTCAAGTTGAATGGCCAATTGGGCCCATTGGACAGATTCAATGTGAAGGGTTCTCTTGTAACAAAACAATTATTGGATTTATATAAATAATTATCCCACCCTAAGTATTTAACATAAATTGTGATGTTATTATACATAAATATTTTTATTTATTGACCTAAACTTTCTAGTTTAATATGTGTGTTCAAATTATATATTGGGCCCAATTTGAATTTCGTTAAAAGTAAATCCCCTAACAAGCTGTGTACTTACATGATAAAAATTAATATATAATTAAATTAAGTATGAAATATTATAAAATTTAAATTTTATAAAAATTAAGTAAAGGTAATTATCATCCAGATCTCTGAAGCTTCAGAGTAACATTGAATAGATTCGTTACAGTTATTATAGGGCCGGCATCGCAAAAGGCCATCACCATCACGTGCGCAACTATAAGGAACCATTGCGTGCCGCCACAAGCTTGCCTAGCATTGTGACTCTAGCCCTGCTTGGGATAGGACGTAAGAGAGGGAGAGTATTCTTATTATTTTATTTTTAAATAGATATTTAATTTAAATATAAATTTTATTTAAAAGATAAAAAATAGGGGCATTTATATACATACCCTTAAATCATCTTGAATTACATATTAAACCCCTCATTTTTTAATTTTACAACTTAACCCCCTAAATCATCTAAAAATGAAAACTAATAGAATATATGTATTTGCAAATATATTTATAATATTTGTATATATATATTATTGGTAATAAATATTTAAATAATTATAAATCAGCAAAAAACATACTTTGAAAATCTTGAAAAAGACCTAAATATGTTATTTTTGGATGATTTAGGAGGTTAAGTTGTAAAAGTAAAAAATAAGGGGTTTAATATATAATTCAAAATGATTTAAGAGGTATGTATGTAATTCTCTCTAAAAAATATCAAATTAAGCTGAAATATCTATTTGAAATTTTTAATTTAACCTTGGGATCTCATTGAAAAAGTTTTAAAATTTTAAACTTATTTGTTATTATTCCCAAATCTCTACAATATGTATAATATTTAAAAAAAAAAACATAGCAAATGAGAGAAATACTCGGTTTCATTTCTTACTAATTAAAAAAAAATATTCAAAAATTTATGTCCACTCTTACAGATTCATGAGGGAAAATTTTCTAAATTTTTAATTGGTCCGGCGCCTTCTTCCTACTGAACCCGCAAAACCGCCGAATCCCCTCATCTTCCATCCGCCTCTCCGACGACTGCCTTATCGTCTCCAGCTTCGGCCGCCATGGCCGCGACCTGCTCCCCACGAGCTGCTCGTATTCCCTCTCCAGCTCCGCCGTTGTGCAAACCAATCCCGCCCTCCTCTCCGCAAGATTTTCGCAGATTCGTATCTGAAGCTTTCCTGCGCCCGTCACCTGTATGTCGAAATGCCGCAGAGAGCCTCCGCCGCCGACCCCGGCCAACAACGAGGCGACGGTGACGAAGGAGAGGGCGGAATCGAAGAACTGGGTGGGGAGGAGGAAGTAGCTGTGGCCGAGCTCGAGCTCGTCGGAGGCCGAGAGCGCCGGCACTTTCTGGCCTATGATGAAGGAGTCCGGCCGGCAGACGAGGTGGCTTTCGTTGTCCCTCATCAGCTCCGCCACCATCACCCTCCGCCGGTAGAGCGTCACCTCGCCGTCCAATCGGATGACCCTCGACGCCAGTGAGTTCGCCGGCGGCGAGCTCTTCTGATGCCGTTCCTCCGGGAGGAGGCAGCCGCGAAGCATCTTGAGCCTCATCACAGATTTCTGAGGGATCCCCGAGCGCGATGGCAATTTATGTTTGTGCTTTTGGTAAATTACATCTGAGTCTCTGCATTTTGCACTTTATTTCATTCAAGTAATGAAAATTTAAATTGCTTTCACATAGCTGATCACATTTTAATTCTTATTATTTCAAAATTTTATATTCATTTTCTCTTACATATACAGTGGGATTCAACGGCCAAGAAAAGCATCGTGAGTTTTCCCTATTTAACAATTTTTTCACTTAAAAAATTTGTAACATTCTTTTTTATTTTTATTTTTCACTACTTTTCAATTTTTCTTGTTCCTCTGATTTATTGATGAGTTTATTTGCCAACAAATTTGAATTTTTGGACTTTCATTGAATTATATTCATACTTGAGGAACCTGAGTGTAACTATTCTTTTATCTAGAATATATTCTCAATATTCTATGGTGATGAAATAGTTGCCAATTAAATAATAAGCCAGGCCTCCAAATGGCAGCTTCATTTTGGTCATAATCTACGCATAATTTTTATTTAATTTTGATTATGAAGGATCTTAACTCACTGTTTTGGTTAATTATAAACATGATTTATGACTTTCTCAAAGATTAAATGTTTTTATAAATTAGGTTTAGATAAGGATCCTCTTGAGTTTCATGTTTTTTGAATTGTTTTCTCTAATTAGTCATTCAAAAAAATTTTATGCAAGCTATTCATTTAGCTAATCGGAACACAATCTCGCTCAGCAACACAATTCCCAAGAAAAATCTCTCACAATCACACACTAAAGCGCTTAATTTGAAAAAAAATATTCTGTTAGTAAATCATTAAAATTATATTTTTATTTTTAATGGTATATATTTGTCCTAAAATCAATTCACGTCGTGGATGTCTTCTTCCTTTGCCGTCACCTAAACATTAATATTTTAGGATTTTCACTCAAAATATATTTAAATATCCTTAAAATAATGTGACGAACAGCTCAGATTTTTTATAATTTAATTATAGTTAGGTTATTGAAAAATTATGATTACTCATTATAATAGAAATAAGTAAAAATATGTGTATGTAAGATTTTATAATATTTTGAGTGTGCATAGCGTAATTAACTAAGAATAGATAGGTAAGGCATAAATAAAACTAAATTGTGTGGCATGTAGGTAATTATCCTAAATATAAATTGATATATATTTAAACAAAAATATAATATATAAAATTTTAAATGACAAAGTGAAGTTTCAACGTAAAAAAAAAAAGAAAAAGAAAAAAATTCTAGTAACATATACAAACAAAATTCAATTGAAAACAACGGATAATGAAAAAAAAATATTTTGGTAAATATAAAGATAGCAGCATTACCTTATATTTATGGACAGAAACAATTTAGCTGTATCACATTAAAATGAAATTTAAATTTAGGAATCATGTGAAATAAAATCCGATAGGCAGAAAAGATGCTGATGAAATTGATTCAAAACTTAAGGACCAAGATGTAATTTTTTTGTAAACATTCATTTTTTGCAAGTCAATATTAAATTCCATCTCAAGGCTTTTGAAATAAAATAATTAAATAAATAAATAATATATATTGATACATTTAAATTATTTACCCTTAATTATTCATGCACCGTGTTTAATATTTAAGTAAATTATAAACACGAGTATTTGACTACGCGATTCATATTGTTGACTTCTAATCATTTACATTTGATAGCTTTAGTTATTTAATGATTGCTATTATTTTTCTCCTAACGCTTGTTGAATTTTTTTGGTAAAAAATTTAAATTACAAATTTATAAATTTAAATACTGTAAGGAGGTATATTTTTTATATTAATTTACCAAATAGCTTTATATCAAAAAAGAAAAATTACCAAAAGCGTTTTTTTTAATCGTATATGTTTGGAATAGATTTATTAAAATTACATCTCAATTGTAATCAAGTTGGATAATTAGAAATATTTATTTGCGTTGAAAGTGAGATCGAATCAAATTGGAGAGAAGTAGTTAAGCATTCAAGATTAAGTAGAGCAAATTTTATTATTATACTTTTTATTTTTATTTGACAGTAAAATTATTGTGAGTTTAACCTTGATTGCTAGAATAGTCTAAATGTGAATTTGAGTACTTAGAATCTCATGGGTGTTAATTCGATAATCTTAAAATTTATTAAAAAATTAAAATTCTCCTTAATATGTAGCTTGATAGTAGTGAAATCGATTTAGAGATTAACCTTAGATTGTGCTAGCTCCAGAGAAACTTTAGGTTAGTTGGAAGGTGATCTACAGTAGTAAAAGTTGAGCTAGGGTTGACCTCAGTACTGAGGTCGACCTTCAGCAGCGACCTTTAACAGAAATTTTGATCATCTTAGGGGATTTTGTCAGCTCGATCTGGAGATGACCTCAATAGTAAAGTAGACCTCTGAACTAGACTCTTAGTTTATTTATTCAGGTCTTTTCTAGCTTATTTATTTAGTCGTTGGATCACTTATTATATAATAAGATGAGAGTTGTTGCGGTATTTCTCTTGGCTCATTGACCTCCCTAATTGCTCCCAACAACTACCTTAATTTTTCACCATTCTAAAATGAGCAAAGCATTCAAGTGAAGATTTAATCAAATATTCAAAGTGATTTAGGTATAACTTAGACTCAAATACTTAAGCTCTCCATCTACTTTTTTTTTAGCTCTCAAGATTCAAGTAAATAAATTTTCTTTTATTGTAATATTTTAGTTTTTCTTTTTGATTTTTATTTTGTGCATAAAGGGCCTTTAAATAAGGATCAGAGAATGTGAGTAAGTGTGCACTCACATAAAAGTGAGAAAGGTCTCAAGTGAGTAGATAGAGGAGAATTTATATGCGAGCTTCTTCGCCTAAACCAAAAGAATGTATTATAGTGAGACTTTTCTAATCGGAGTGAGTTGAATTAGACTAGTGTTTGAGCTAAACCACGTTATATCGTATGTTTATTATGGATATAATATTCTCTTCTTATTTGTACTTATATTTACTTCCACTTATGCTATCCATATTTTATTTAGTGCACTAACCTTTTATATTATGCAAATTAAATTTAAAATTTTTAATTACATCTATTCACCTTTTTCTAGATGTCATACTTGATTTTATACATATAAGTGAATCTGAATCACCTAAATAAGGAAAAACTCTTGACATGCTTCTAAGTGAGGCACATATATGATTCATTCCACATAAAAAGAAAAAAGTTTTTAAGTTATATAAATAATCAGCATAATTCTAAATAATAGAAACACTTTTTAGGAAAAAAATCGTAAGCTAATGATGAAAATTTTTATAGTTAAATATATTTACACTGGAGTAGTATTAGAATAAGTAACTTTTTAAGAAGTACTTAAGTCACATAATTTTCAAAAACTAAAGCGGATAATATCTATATATGGGGTAATGCACCGATTGTGGCAATAGCAAATGGCGCAGTTGCAGGCCATGGTTGATTGATAGTGGCAACTAACATATGCTAGCCGATAGCGTCTAAATTATAATAATAAGATACCCAATAGGATGCTTATGGGATAGCGTTGGGCTAATAATAGCCTACATATAAAATTTTTTGATTTATTCCTAATAGAAGTTAATCTAAGTAGGTATATGCAATATTTAAGATTATAGAGTGTCACCAATATAAAAAAAAATTGAAGTGCAGTAAATATGTAAATAAAAAATTACAAGAGTGGTATATACAAAAACCAAATTTAAGGACCCCAAAATATGAAGTAATTTGTAGCCCCTTGAAACTTGAAGGACCCATACATAATTTACCACTAATTTGTCTTCATAAAGATAAAGCATTTGTGTTTATTTACATGCCAGTACTGTTCATTTGCTGGAATTTTTTTTGGATAATATTTATTTTTGCTGGAAATTGGCCGACTTAAATTCCTTCATTATTTAAATAATTAATGGAATTATTAATGCTTTGGGATTATCGCAAAATCTTGATTTTTATTTAAATCTCCATAGAGCACTTAAAGACAAAGATGGGGTAATTGGTCCAAATTGATTCAGACCTGGTGGGACCCGTTCAATATTAGAAAGAAAAATGAATTTAAAATAAATATTATTTCAAGTCAAAATCAAATTTATTTATATAAAATAAAAGAGGGTATTACATATGTATTTAGGAATATAATTGATAATATTTATTCAGTTCAAAAAAATTTAAACATCACTTAAAATTTCTATTAATCATAATAAGTACAAAATTAGTGTGATGCCCGTGGCAGCCGAAGATGGTGAGAAGTGATCGCTGGGTGACATCCCGCAATATATTGTTGTTTGAAAACAAACCAAGTAGAAGTCAATTGGGTGGCCTGTAGCAACTCGGTTCAAAGAAGGCGACGAGAAAATAATTTTAGCAGGATTTTAGGATGATAGGGGAGACGACTCCTGATAAGCTTCTAAAATGAGAGCTCTTTATCATAAAATATTAAGACAATATTTAGGAAAAATATTGTGATCTTTGGTATGAAAATTCTGTAATTAAACGTGTAAGATATTTACAGTTCAAGAATCTTTCAAATTTGTTTATAATTTTAAAAATATTCTTAATAACTAGAGTTTTTTTTATCTTAAAACTATCAAATGAGCTGTCAGTTTGGAAGCAGAATTAAACGAATTCTGCAGACACAATATTATGGTGTGCGGAAAATAATTCATCTTCTATCGATGAAAATTATATCGAAATGTAAGTAATTGTCTCTAATAAGGAATAGTGAGATACAACAGAATTATCAATGTAGAATTAAAAAAATGTACTATAAAAAAAAGTCCCTTATAAAACATCAAGACTATCAGTTTCAATATAATAGAGTGTGACAATCGACTTAAAGATTAATAATATTTATATTTGGGCAATACCTTCCAAATAATAATTAATTACTCAAATATAGGATTAAAAAAGAAAAAGAGAGAAAGAAAAAGAATGTTTTTGGGAGATGTTATTGTAGAAGATCATGGTTGAGGAGGAAGCAGACGCTTAAGTGGACAAATGAACCGCTTAGAATGGCGGCAAATTGAGCAGATGGTTGGAGCCAAACAGTCAGAACTTTACTGAATTGGGAGAATGATTTTTTTTCCTTTCAAACGCGGAACCTCCTTTTCATCATAAATACCGATATTTATAATAGGGTATAGGTACGAACAGATATATTAGGTGAACTTCATTAATATAAAAGGACTCTGTGTCATGGTTGGCTATATATACAACCAGCCTATTCTTGCAGTCAGCTCATTCCTCATTAATGACATCCAGCCCTTCTCAACCCAGACTTAATCATCGTACCATACGAGTGTAGCTATGGGTAGGCATGAAGTCTAATTTAATTGTTCAGTTTGGGTCAACCGTAGCTGTTTGACCATCCACTCATTGTTCACATAGTGCCCTAATTTGACGGGATCTTTTTATCATTAAAGAAAGCTATTCGAGAGTGAGTTAGCGAACTAGGGCTAATGTCATCCACGTCTCAATTTATGTTGACGCACATTTTGTCCCTAACAATAATTTAATTTTAATTGGAATCTATAGGAGGCTCGTTATTGGCTCATTCCAATTAGTTGTGTCGTTCAAATATCAAACTAGTAGACTTGATCAACTCAGGTCTACATTATTGACATCTTAAATATTGATGTTAAACAATATATGAATTGTTCATGATTCATATTTTGAAAACTTTAGTCTTTTAAATAAAAAAATGAAAAAAAATATTATTGAGTCAATAGATAAGTTTGGCCTGATACTCACCATATCACCCCATTTTGCATTTTCTTCATATGATTTTCAAATCAAATTAATTTAATTTCTGAAGTAACAATTAATTTACTTTTTTTTTATCATTGAAGTTATATAAATAGATGCAACTATATATTTAATTAACACTTATTAACAGTTTAATTATGAATTCAAGATTAATTCAAGCAAGTAATTAATTCTTCATTTCATGCTTTTTATTTCCTTGTTAACAACTTTATTGTACCAAATCATAATATCATTTTACTAAATTACTATAATATCTGTACCATTTTATGATTTTTTTTTGAATATAATCACTGTTTTGGGCGAGGACTAAAATAAAAACAAAATAGATTTTAATATTTTTATATTAAAATTTATGTAAAATATAATAAAAAATTATTTATAATTTTTTTTAAAATTTATGCCATTTTAATCCTAAATTTGGTTCTTGCGTCAAACAGGGTTAACAACAATTTAAAGCAATTCAAGCACACTTGCTACATACTCACTTTGTATTTAGCTTAAATAAATTTTAGAGTATATACATTAAGAATTGTGAAAATTTAGAGAAGATAATAATGTTTTAGTTATTTTTTTATTTTTCACCTTTTAACTTCTTCAAAATAGTAAAGTTTTCTTCAATAAAGATATTAGAAAAATTTAATTTTGTATCGAGAACTAAGTAATTCATAAGAACTAGAGACAATTATATGCATGCATGCTATTAAAATTTAATTATTATATGTATATATATTTAATATTTAAATTTTTAATATTACATATTGACTTTAAAAATTATATAAGAATTACAACAATTATTACATATGTCACGAATTTGTGATATGAGTTGTACATTCATTATAATTTTATTTTATAATTTTATGGCTAACATATAATATTAAAGTTTTTTTTGTATTAATTATATAAAATAATTAAATTTTAGTAGTTTGTATGCAATTTTCTATAAAAATTACTTATTTGATTGAAGCATATTTTTGAGATATTTAAATTTGTTTAAATAAAAAATATTTAAATATTATAATATAAAATAATATTATTTAATTATTAAAAATTACGTTGAAGTGCAGGTATTAAAATTTGTGTAAAATATAAAATAATATTATTTCATATATAATATAAAATAAATATAAAATATTAATAATTATTTTTTTTTAAATTAATAATCTTTTTGGCACCAACTAAATGAATGAGTAGAGAGACTTAAATATCATGATCCTGAAATCAAAAAATAATCTATTCTTTATTTTTTTCATTAATTTAATTGATTAATAGGGAATATGAATTGAAGACAAAGGGAATCAACTGGTTCCGATTACATTTGGCCAATTGGAAATATTGAAATGAATTGAAGATTAATATAATTTTTGATAGCTTGGTCAATTTTGAAATAATCAGTCAAAAATTTTTAATGACTGTTGAAGATGGAAACCGAACTAGAACGAGAACGGACAGCCTAGTTCTTACGTTCTTACGTGAGAGATGTCGGGAGAAGACGTAAGATTTACATGAAAAATCTTTAAGGGAATAAAACAGAGGCGAGGAAGTAAATTTTACAGTCACTGTTAAAAGTTCTCAGAGTAGATTACAAATGATTCTGCTACAAGATTTCAATTAGGGAACACAGATGAAAAAATAGGCAAGTGAGCGGGCATGTGTGCATTATTAGACTATCAACATCGTTGAAACTCTAGGCTAGCTCTTCTATTTATAGAACAAAAATTATCGAAGTAGGTACACTTGCAGCGAACCAATGACATTTCAGAAATGAAAGATTTATTAAGACAATGTTCACATGTCAGATCAAATGAATGTTCTAAGCTCTTATCAATTTGCTCGAAAATTGATTGGTTGGGATTAATTCTGATATAAGAATTTTCTATAATTTTAAGTTGCATAGACGATTGAAAGTCACATAATTGATATCGAACTTATTACTTTTTTTTAGGGGGTGTTTGGTTCAATGTTATCTTGATGTTATGTTATGTTATCTAGAGAAAGCAATCTTTTGATTTAATGATATCTATAAATAATCTTCTATTGAATTATTAAATTATTAATTAAAAGATGACATCTAAATATCATGACATCTAGATTACATAACATAATACTAAGATAACAATGAAGCAAACGCTCCCTTAATCAATTTGAATTTGCTCAACCCTCTTTATAATTAAAAAAAAATATTAAATTTTTAAAAAATTTAAAATTTAATTTCTCCTATCTTTTATTTTCTACTCTCTAAAAATTAGTTAAAAAATATAAAATATTAATACTTCAAAATAATACTTTAAAAAGTTTAAAAAATTAATAGTTGGAAATAACTTTAGGATATGATGATAAAAATTTTAACTTAAATAACTTCAATTTTGTTCTATAAAGTTTTAAAAATGCTATAATTTTAGTCCTTAGGGTTATTTCCAATACCTTTAGCTCTGTTTGGCACGAGGACTAAATTAGGATCAAATCAGGACCAAAATGATACTAACTTAAAAAACAATAATAATAATAATAATAATAATAAATAAAATTTTTAATCATTCTACACAAATTCTAATAAAAAAATATTATTTTACTTCACATACTCAATAATTTTTAATAAAAAAATTAATTTTATTTTACATCCTAGACAAAAATACTTAATTCGAATATTTTGGTCTAGGATGTGAAATAAAGTATATATTTTTATTAAAAATTATTGAATATTAAAGTAAAATAATATTTTTTTATATTAGAATTTGTGTAGAATGATTAAAATTTTTTATTTATTATTATTGTTGTTGTTTTTAAAATTAGTATCACTTTGGTCATGTTTTGATCCTTGCACCAAACAGGGAACTTATATGTACGTTAGGGAAAACAAGAGGAACCCAAATGCCGTTTACCTATTTTTTAATTAATGCAGTGGATATACTAACGCCGTTAACCTGCCGGCGGTCAAACCGTCTTAAGAGATGTCCCCACCGGATCCCCTTGATCTTGACTTGGCGGCAGGTGGGGAAATCCGGCGAAATTCTACAGTGCTGAGGCTGCTCGGCAGAATCGGAGGTGGAGTAAAGGTAAAAATGGGGAAGGGAATTGCTTGGCTGGCGGCGGCAGCGGCATCCGTCGCCGTCGTCGTGGGGTTAAGCCGGCGGTACGGGCTTGATAGGGAGGCTGCGCTGCGATCTTTACGGGAACTTTCGGAGAGGCTAGGGTTCTGGGCGATCCCGCTGTACGTTTTGGCTCACACCATAACCCTCGCCCTATGCCTACCCTACGCCGTCTTCTTTGAGGCTGGTGCTTCTCTCCTCTTTGGGTTCTTTCCGGCCGTCCTTTGTGTGTTCTCTGCCAAAATCCTCGGTGCTTCTCTGTCCTTCTGGATTGGCCGGTAAGATTTTTCCCCTTCTCCCTTTTCTGAAATGTTTCTGCCGCGGGTTTTGATGCTTGATCTTTTTGCATGGGTAGAATTGAAACCGGTCCATGATTGTGTGATCGGCGGAGTATGTTAATTTGTGATCTGATCTTTTTGCTGATGTGATCCATCTTGTTAGAGTACTGCCATCTTGTAGGATGTTATGGTGCTTTTCGGTAGCTCTTTTTCTGTTTAGAGAATGGATGGAAATTCATGTTATGTGTGTGATGGTGTTTATTTACTACGGTAATTCAACTTTTACTGAATTGATACCTTGCTTGCATTTCTTGAGAAAGGTTGCTCGTTGAGTGCTGGGGGTTTTTCTTGGAATATTGAAGAACATGTTGAACAGAGGAAGAATTGGAAATAGAGTATGTGCAACTGTTTTCATTTTCTTTGTTGGACATCTTAAGTTGCCGTTTGCCTGCAATGTAATCTCTGTTGTCAACTTTTTACATTCAGAGAATTGGAGGTAGTTTTGAAGCCTACACTTTTATGGAGGTGTGAAATTGATATTACTCGCCTTTTTTTATGTTACTAAAGGAGGATTGTTATAGTGAATATAGTTATTCAAAATACAGTATACTCATATCCCTTCTTATCATTTCAGTTATCGAAGGAACAAAATTGTACTAGTGGCATCTTAGGTGGTAACTTATTGTATATACCCCTTGATTCTTAAATTGGATGGCCTAGTAATTCTTGTAGGCTAGATCTTGATTGTACAAATAGTTTCCAAGAAGTATTTTATGCAATGTTTTGCTGATTTACTATGCTTCTTTAGCTTCGCAAGAATTGTAAGGGAGTCATCCTTTGGGGGACTTATTGAATGACCATAATGGGGAATTCTACTGTACTCTATGCAACTATGGTTGTTGAACTTACCCTACCCAAAAGTTCAGGCTGGATTGTAGGACCATTAGTTACTTAAAAAGTAAATGGAATATATAAGAAAGCAGCTTGTTTTACAGTCATTTGTGGTAGCCATAGCTTATTCCTCATTAACTCCTTTCTCTTAGTAGACATCCGTCTTCTTCAGCTAGCTGCATTGCATCAATATGGATCGACTAATCCATTGGTGTACATTCAAATATACATAAAATTGCTTCTTACTCTGATTTTTATGTAAAGGGTTGACTAGGTTGGGTAGCTTTTGCTATTCTTTTTTCTTCCCAGTTCTTTTTTATGGTCCTAATGTTTTGGGAAGGGAGAATAGGAGTATTAAAGAGTTTCTCTAAGATCTAAAACTTCTATTCCTTTTGGGGGCCAAATACCTCCAATATCTACTATAGGTGCCAAAGAAAAACGAGAAGACCAACAAAACCAAAAGGAACTTAACCTTCAGGACTGTAACCTGAATTCTATTGTCATACTGTATTCTATTATACCTTCAAGTCCTCATCCCTTGCCTGTTAAATATTAATCAAAAGCATCCAACTTCCTTTTACCACTAGTACACAGGTAGACCCACTTTCATTTCATGCGTAGGCTTTTGCAACCTATATAGCTTGGGGCCTTCTGTTTATTGATCTTTACCTGCTTGCAAATCCCCTTCTTTCTTTATTGAAATAGAAAGGTCTTCTCACTTACTCATTGCATTGGCTTGTATTAGGAAGATGATTATAGGAAGATCACATTTAGACTAGAGTTTACATACAGAAATTGTTTTGTTTGCTGTTACGTTTTGGGACTAGGGCCAACTTTCAACTAATGTCTTAAATTCAGCTTTGGCCTATATTGCATTAAAACAAAGACAAGTACATACTAAGTAAAAATAGATCTATTACCTAGAATGATGTAACAAAACTCAACTAGGTAAAACATACCTTTATCTTAATTGACATCCTCAAAACAAGCAATAGATGCTATATTACCGATCATCTTGTTCTCAGTTCTATACACATGCAGTAATGAATGCAATATAATCTGTCACATTATTGGCAGTTCTATATACATGTGTAATTTTATTTTTTTTAAAAGAACTCAAAACATGTACAAAAGAATAATAAGTGTCTTATGGGTCTTTTTCTCTGATAGCTTTGATGATGTCGGTTATGACAATGTTCGACTATCTTCAAAGCCTCCAAAACTGTAGTTCTTTCAGCTACCATGACACCCTCATGGTCGTGAACTAAAGCACTAGCTCCTGCCAGTCTATTGTCTTTATTCTCTCCATCAAAGTTTACTTTAATCTAACTTGGGGATGGGGGATTCCAACATGATGATGTGGGGTTACACAAGTCAAGGTGGCTCATGGAATCACAGTTCCCCAAGTCGGAGTGAAGTGAATTGATAGAAGCTAGACCACTTGTGATGCTATAATTGTTGGAGACGAGAAGAGTTTGTGATGTATTCTGCCATTTCTTGCTCTCTAAATGTGATACAACACTAGCAAGTAGAAATTTTTAAGTGCTTGTTACGATTTCTTGAGTGCTCTCCAAATGTGATACAACTCAAGTCAACAGATGAGACTGCAGGCATTTCTTACAGAGCTCTGTTGAACAATATTGCCACTTGAAGTATGTTTCAAACTAAATTAGCTTCATCATGCAATATTTCCTTATCTTTCAAGGTGTTTTGGTTAGAAATAAAGCTAGGTTCCTACCCTAGCCAAAACTAAAAGGGCATTGGCAAGACCTTATGTATCCGGCCTATCATTAATTGGTACTATAAAATGTTGAACTTGCTAGTGTTTTTAATGTGATAAGTATGTTTGAGTTCTCCTTTGGAGACTAGATGCAGCATTAGTAGGCCAGGAAATCAATATATCCTTCTGGTACTTGATTTACTTCACGAGATATCTTCTTCACATGAATTCTCATTTGTGGATTTTCTTATATTTCACGCTTTGGTTTGTGTTTTACTATTATTAGTACAAGTTACTAAAATCAGTGTTGCTATACTCACTTCAGGATTTCCTTGAGCCTTTTATAGAGACGCTATTGATAGGTATATATTATTGAGTTTCGTCAGAATCATATATGGCATGTTAGAACATTGGATTTCACTCCCAGAGTTTGACTCAGCTTTTTGTTTATTTCGTTTCTTTTAAGATTTTGTTCTCCTTTGCATACCATCTTAATATGGAGGTCACGTTTCTCTGAAGTGAAACAGCACTACAGTCCGATTTTGAGGAGTTTGATCCTTTTATTATCTTAATTTGATCTCTACATCTGTATGAGATCAGCGTTTTGATTCATATGACAGTTCCTGTTTGCATTTTGTCAAAGAAGAGCATGATCAAATCAAATTACTTGACATCCTCTTTGAATTCTTCCAGTGCAGTATTCCGAAGCTCCACATCCGCGATGGAATGGGCACAAAGTAACAGGTACTTCCGTCTCCTATCATTAGGAGTTGAACGTGACGGATGGAGATTCGTACTTCTTGCCCGCTTTTCGCCTGTTCCATCCTACGTAATCAACTACTGTTTGGCTGCAACCGAAGTCCGCTTTCTGATCGACTTCCTCCTCCCTACTGTCATTGGCTGTGTGCCAATGATCCTTCAGAATACATCCATTGGCAGTCTTGCTGGTGCAGCTGTGGCTTCATCAAAAGGCCCCAAAAAATCCCATATCTATTCCTATTTATTTCCTCTTATTGGTATAGCATCCAGTATTCTGATATCATTGAGGATCAGAAAATACTCATCTGGAATTGTGGCTAATGCAGAAGGCAAGCAATCTGGTCAGCATGGGAGCAATGGCTTAAATGCAAAGTCTGTGGAGGCCTCTTCTCACAATAGGTTATTAGATTTAGGAGAAAAGAGAAAGGAATATTAATCTTCGCCTTTCTTTGGAATTTTTCGTAATTTTATGGCGAAACTGATCTCTGTCTAACGGCAACAGCAGATTTTCAGCATCTCTCAAAATGCTTGTATCTGATCTTTGTTGTATTAGTTCATATACATAGACACTGTACTGCTGTTTCATTTTTGAATCCATCTCTTTGATATTTAGTTTTTTGTTTATATGCCCACTGTAATAAATTTATTTAGGTGCTCGTTCGTGTTATCTGTGTAAAGTATTTATTGAGTGTTAAATATGTGTTCTTGGAGTGTTACAACTGAAAATGAAGTTCAAGATCATAATATTTGCCACTGAATTAACGTAAATGGTAGAACAGTACTCATAAATTTAATTTAAGTTCATTTAAAAGTCAAATATATTATTAAACATGACCTTTCTCTCTCTTTCCCCCTTCTTTCTACGGCCTTTTTTTATTCATTTTAAGAGAATTCGCATCTATTATCTTCAAAGAATTTTTTTATATGGTATTCTTATTTTAAATATAAATTTATAAGTAATATTTTCATATAAATTTTTATTTGTTACTTTTTACTTAAGATTAATACATGTAAATAAGATTATATTTAGTTAGTTTTAAGAAGATATATAATAATAAAGTTATGAAAATAATAGAAATCTTAAAATAAAAAAAAATTTAGAAAAAAAAATATATTAAAAACATAAATGATAGATTTTATTTTAGTGTTAGATTAGCTAGCTCTTGTACCTAAATTTAAATGAAGAACTAAATATAATTTTAATTACATTTATTAATTTTAATTGGATTAAATTAACAGATAACAATTAAAAATTAGTGAGAGGTATTGCTTATTAATTTTCATTTAAAATATAATATAATTGTAAATATTTAATTTAGGGGTGCCCCCATAAAAAAATTTTTCTTTAAAATATGTAAATTGTATTTTTTTAAAAAAAAATTGGCCTTTGCAATAATAAAAATTTATACACATATAACTGCAAAGTATGCTCTGTAAATTTATCAGGGTTCTTTTTTTGGCGTGAGAAATAATAGCTGAAGAAAATCAAGTTGAGACAACCTTGATGTAATATGAATCAACAGAATTGAGAGTAAATTCAAAATTTTAATATTATTTTTTTAAATCCAGTTATAAAGTTTTAATCAGAATTTTTGATAAGATTGTCAAAGATCAAATTCTAATATGAATTTTCAAATCCAATCATAAATTTTAGTAGAAGTCACACCACAACACATGATCTGATTAAAAATACCATCTAGTTGGCATGAGGTTAATAATGAGGATTTAAGCCTGAAAGCTTTGGATTCACAACTCAATTGAGTCATTAAATAAACAGTAGTTATAAATTTTTTATGTTTCTTTATGCAACACGTATTATGTAAACTTATTTTCTATAGTATTTTCTACTTCAATTATTACAATCATTTCCACTGACTTCAATTTCATGAAGTTTTATGATTTTAATAAAAAAACTCAAAACTTAATGCCAAATAAAAGTCGACCAAGCTTTTTTTTATCTTATAAATGAAATGTTGCAAACCTTAATAAACAATTCAGGAAAATTATCTCACTTGGATGTCAAATTTATAAAACGATGATTTGCGACACTTATAGATTATCTCATGAAACATTATAGAATTATAAAATTATTATTTAAAAAATGACATCTAAATAACACATGCATAACAGAAAAATAACATCAAACTAAACAACCTCTGAACGACAAATGATGGAACTCAGGAGAAAATAAAATAATTACGAGTGAAATGATCTCAAATTTCAAGCCTCCGACAATCTTATCATATCATTCTTTCACACGTGCGCTATAGCGTGTGCTAGTGTGTAGTTCCATATTCTCGCAACCATTTTCGGATTCAATCCGAATACACCGAAAGAGAATCGGCATGAAGATGAAGAACTCGGTATCGTCATGAAAAATGACAGACTTCAATGCTAAAAGATCCAACATCACACATTAGTCCCAAGAACCAGTCATAGTTTGACCCAAGCAAGAAAAACTAACCTTGGCGCTGGGAGTTTTCAGTTATACAACACAGCGGTAGGTCTCATGTGAGCCAGTTATTTCACAGTGGTAGGTGACCTTCACAACGGTTCCCTTCCCAAGGCCATAATATCTTGCAACTGCGTCCTTTTCCAGCAAGCGAGGGAGCTGCCAAAAAAAAAAAAATCAGAGTTTTTTTTTTTTTTTTTTGAAATTTCAGAAAACATCCAGCCCTCTGAAAGCTATAGAAATTGCATCTTTAACCGAATTTCCATGCTTGTATAAATGGATTTGTAAGCATTAAGGCCTCGTTTGGTTGGAGCTACTTTTTTTACCCAACACAAATTTCAACTATAAAAATCAACTTTATTTCACATTTAATGCAAATATGAATATTAGAATTTAAAGTATTTCACATTTTACACACTTTCTAATATTAAAATAAATTTCTCTCTCATTAAACTTAAAAAATAAAATATTTTTTCTCTTGTTCAAAAAAAAAAGCTCGAACCAAACGAGGCCTAAAAGAGAGTAACAACCGGTCAACAATACTTTTACAGAAAGAGCAAACTAGTCCATGAGTTCCTGCAATCCTCACTACTGTTGACATCCAAGCCCTGAGGTCGCCCCCTATTCCACCTAAAGCCCACATAGCTGAAAAAGTTCGCCAGAAATTATTCCACGTGAGTAGGGCTGTTATCGATCCGATTTCGAGCCGAGCCAATATCGGCTCGAAATCGGATTGATCACATTTCGATCGACTTGAAATCGACTCGAGCTCAATTGAGTTCGACTTCGAGCCGGCTCGAGTCGATTCCAATCGACTTCAAGCCGATTTCGATTCATTTTCGACCCGGCTCGAAAAATGAATCAAATCCCAATTTTTTTTTGAGCCAATCTCGAGCCGGGTAAGCTCAACTCGATCCGGCTCGAGATCCGCTCAGTTTATAATATATATACATATATATTATATAACATATATACATATATATTATATTTAATATATACATATATATTATATTTAATATATATATTATATATATGTATTATAATATAAAATGTATTTTAATTCGAGCTGATTTC
>KZ451944.1:860625-881573 GCA_002786265.1 Apostasia shenzhenica | reverse complement strand
AAACATACCTTCTCTCTCTTTCCCCCCTTCTTTCTACGGCCTTTTTTATTCATTTTAAGAGAATTCGCATCTATTATCTTCAAAGAATTTTTTTATATTGTATTTTATTTTTAAATATAAATTTATAAGTAATATTTTCATATAAATTTTTTATTTGTTACTTTTTACTTAAGATAATACATGTAAATAAGATTATATTTAAGTTAGTTTAAGAAGATAATATAAATAAAAGTTATCAAAATAATAGAAATCCTTAAAATAAAAAAAAATTTAGAAAAAAAAAATATATTAAAAACATAAATGATAGATTTTATTTTAGTGTTAGATTAGCTAGCTCTTGTACCTAAATTTAAATGAAGAACTAATATAATTTTAATTACATTTATTAATTTTAATTGGATTAAATTAACAGATAACAATTAAAAATTAGTGGGAGGTATTGCTTATTAATTTTCATTTAAAAATATAATATAATTGTAAATATTTAATTTAGGGTGCCCCATAAAAAAATTTTTCTTTAAAATATGTAAATTGTATTTTTTTAAAAAAAAATTGGCCTTTGGCAATAATATAAATTTATACACATATAACTGCAAAGTATGCTCTGTAAAATTATCAGGTTCTTTTTTTGCGTGAGAAATAATAGCTGAAGAAAATTAAGTTAGACAACCTTGATGTAATATGAATTTTTTTTTCTTTTTATTTTTTTTATTTTATATTGTAGGTTTACGACGAAACCTAGAAATCGATCACTGATCCAGAAAGCCGTATGCTTTGGAAGAAGCTTGTACAGTTTGGGAAGGGGTTTTTATTGTGAAGAAATGAAGAAGATTTGAGATATAATTCTACATTTTGATGCAACAACAAGATGTTATTTGTAACAAGTAGTTTTTTTTTTATTACTATTAAAGAGAAAAGAAGGGTGGTGAATGGATCATTTAAAGACTAACAGAAATGAAGTAAATTCAAAATTTTAATATTATTTTTTTTAATCCAGTTATAAAATTTTAATCAGAATATTTGATAAGATTGTCAAAGATCAAATTCTAATATGAATTTTCAAATCCAATCATAAATTTTAGAAGTCACACCACCAACACATGATCTGATTAAAAATACAATGTAATTGGCATGAGGTTAACAATGAGGATTTAACCTGAAAGCCTTGGATTCACAACTCAATTGAGTCATTAAATAAACAGTGGTAATAAATTTTTTAGTTTTTATGCAACACGTATTATGTAAACTTATTTTCTATAGTATTTTCTACTTCAATTATTACAATCATTTCCACTGACTTCAATTTCATGAAGTTTTATGATTTTAATAAAAAAAACTCAAAACTTAATGCCAAATAAAAGTCGACCAAACTTTTTTTTATCTTATAAATGAAATGTTGCAAACCTTAATAAAACAATTCAGGAAAATTATCTCACTTGGATGTCAAATTTATAAAATGATGATTTGTAACACTTTTAGATTATCTCGTGAAACATTATAAATTATAGAATTATTATTTTAAAAATGAATTTAAATAATACTGCATAACAGAAAAATAACATCAAACTAAAACAACCCTGAATGACAAATATGGAACTCAGGAGAAAATAAAATAATTACGAGTGAAATGATCTCAAATTTCAGCCTCCGCAATCTTATCATATCATTCTTTCACACGTGCGCTATTGCGTGTGCTAGTGTGTAGTTCCTATATTCTCGCAACCATTTTCGGATTCAATCCGAATACACCGAAAGAGAATCGGCATGAAGATGAAGAACTCGCGTATCGTCATGAAAAATGACAGACTTCAATGCTAAAAGATCCAACATCACACATTAGTCCAAGAACCAGTCATAGTTTGACCCAAGCAAGAAAAAACTAACCTTGCGCTGGAGGTTTTCAGTTATACAACACAGCGGTAGGTCTCATGTGAGCCAGTTATTTCACAGTGGTAGGTGACCTTCACAAACGGTTCCCTTCCCAAGGCCATAATATCTTGCAACTGCGTCCTTTTCCAGCAAGCGAGGGAGCTGCCAAAAAAAAAAAAAAAATCAGAGAATTTTTTTTTTTTTTTTTTTTTGAAATTTCAGAAAACATCCAGCCCTCTGAAAGCTATAGAAATTGCATCTTTAACCGAATTTCCATGCTTGTATAAATGGATTTGTAAGCATTAAAAGAGATAACAACTAGTCAACAATACTTTTACAGAAAGAGCAAACTAGTCCATGAGTCTTCTGCAATCCTCACTACTGTTGACATCAAGCCCTGAGGTCGCCCCCTATTCCACCTAAACCCACATAGCCGAAAAAGTTCGCCAGAAATTATTCCACCGTGAGGTCTCATATTAACACCCTTACACGTGAGTCTCTTTTTATGGATTCCGTCGAATTTGTTTGTTAAAAAATACAGTTTATTAATGATAAAAAATGGCATAATCCGTTTGGGTGATAAGATCTTTCTGACAGGACAATCAAAATAAGAAGTTGGGTTAATGGATTGTCCAATTGAAATATTGAATCATATACTCGGGGGGTGCTCGCAGGTCGGATCAAATGGCATCAGAAGGTTTTGGAGTCTACAATGGCCGGGACAAAGGGTCGCGATCCCGCGAGGGTGAGCTAACTCAAGGGACCCAGATGGATGTTTTCAATTTATTTGACTTACATGGAGTTTCTACCTCAAGAACTGAGACATAATTACCCCTCTTTTAATACCATCGAATTTGAAAACCAAAGGCCTACTCGTTTTTAACTAAACATGTCGAGGAGGGGCAAGCACAGAACTTTGCACTACCAATGCGAGGCTATTATGAGAATCCAATCCTGATAGAGGTATGGGACCGCTAAGGGAAATTTTTGGGGAACAATGTGACAGGGCATAAGCAAGGTTTTAAAAACCGGACCGGACCGGCCGGTTCAACCGGTCGAACCGTGAACCGGGCAGCCAACCGGTCCGGTTTAATTTTATAACCGAATCCGCTTAAAACCGGCCAAAATCGGTCAAAACCGCGGTTCAACCGGTCAACCGGTGAACCGGTACGGTTGGACCGGTTGAGTTTAAAAAAAAAAAAAAATTCTAAAGTTTGGGTCCCTAACTCAGCCTCTGTTCTGCGTCCTCTACTCGCGCGACAGTCACGAACTCGCGATTTCTCTTACCTCGCACTCTCCTCTTCAGCCCCCATCCTTTCGAAATGATTTAGTATTTTAATATTTTAGTGATATGAAATAATGAAATGATTTAGTATTTTAATATTGATAAAGCATACATTTGTTCAGATCTTTTAATGATGTACTAAATATTATACTCAATTTGAAATTTGCGAATATTTTGTTGGGTTATTGTTATTTCGATTTGCTTGAAATTATTTTTTGGGTTATTGACATAAGATATTATTTGTTAAATTCAATTATTAAACATTCATTTTATGTCTAATTATTGTGTTGATGTGTGAATAATATATATCTTAACTATATTTATATTATATTTTATTAATTTTTTTAATTTTTACTTCATTCCGGTTCGACCGCGGTTCGACCCCGGTTCAACCATTGAACCTTGAACCTTTCAGTCTGCCGGTTCTGAAGCCGGTCCGGTTTTCAAAACCTTGGGCATAAGTTTGACGAACTCCCAGAAAAAACGCATCCCATAGCTAACCTAATCGAAACTACTCAAATGCCTAGAAGCAAATCCTATGGGAAAAAGCTGCCCATAAGCCACCAATTTTACAATTACAAACCAAAGAACATGAAATTATCTTGTATCATTTAATAAGTGAAAACACAGCAAGGATACGATCCTCGTGTACCAGGTGGTCCTCCACATTATATTTCTCCAAAAGCTCACGCTTCTCTTTGTCTTGCAATATTTCATGCTTTGGCATCAATGCGTGCTTCATGATATTCACCAACAACTCTGTAATCTGATAAATAAAAAAGCGTTAATACTATAGGAAAGGAACACAAAAATATGCCAAAGCCATAAAAGCTAATGCTAACAAGTATATATTCGTATCATACAGAAACATGTTTTACTACTCTAACGCCTGGAGCAGGAGATTTATACAATAAAAAAATGAGCACACCAATAAAACATCCAAAATAAAAATGACATCTAATGATTAAATATCTTAATTTTCGACATCAAAGTTTCAAAATAGCCACATAAGTAAATAAGATTAAAATACAAATTAGTAAGAGAATTACATAAAGCAAATAGAATTTTCTCAAATTATTTAAAGTAGCAGTAAAAAATACCATTACCAAAGATCCTTACGAAAAGGCTCAGTCCTAAATGAAGTACAAAAAGGGTATAGATGTGAACAATCACCAACGGATAAATGCACTAGGGTGCTAGAGGACAGGGACTCGTAGCATGCAGATCCCAACATTTTTTATTTAGTAAATTTGGTCCTCCTAGTTGAAGTCCCTTTAAAACGTAAAATACCTCCAAACTTTTTCAAAAACATTTTCATCAATGTTTACATTTATTTTACATCATACATAAATTTAAATATGAAAAATCAATTTTATTTCACATCCTATACAAATCCTAATTTTAAAACTTAATTTTATTTTACATTTTACACATACTTCAATATAAATTGAAATGAGAAAGGTCATCAAGTAGTTCATGCTGGAGCACATAAAAGAGGAAAATAGATGACCTTCTCATAAAAAAGAAAAGAAGAAGAGCTCTAGATCTGACATCTTTAAGAAAGAAGAGTAATATGTAAAATTCAAACTTAATAAAATCAACATGTAGAATGCATAAAGCATCTGAAGGCTTCCATGAACTTAACAGTTCAGAAAGTCATAAAGATGATGTTTATAGCACATAAATACTGAACGTTCTAACCTATTGTCAACCACATAATGCAAATGACGATTACTAAACCAGCCCCCAGACACATGCATCACATGAACTTACTTGAAATGTCTCCACTTTGAACAATGGAAAATTTTCAACACATTCTTGAGCCCTTGAAGTTGCTTTGTTCTGAAAGACTATTATCATTCTATGCAACTTCTCTTTACCAAACCGGCTAAAAATAGATTGTACGTTTGACAATTTCACAGGTTCCCTACCGCAAAATATAACAAGAATCTGTAACAGATACACAAATGTTTTCAGCTTTGTAAAAAATCATAATAAGAAACATAAAGACATTTAATGATAATTCCAAGAGATACCCTACTGATTAGATGGCAACAAAAGTAATACTAACCCTGGAGTGACCTGACCAGTGACCACCAAATAGTAATTAATGCCAAAAAAATAGTCCTACTAAGTCATAAATGGTAAATAACAATACTATCATATAATTAAACCTCAATCATACACAACAGATCTCGGTACTAAAAAAAATATTTCGCACAAGCTTAGCTCATTCTGAGCTCCCATATCGAACTAGCAAGAAACTACTTTTTCCAGGGAATTACATCAAACGTTTGTGTCAGTAATCCCTGTGCTGAATTCATGACCTACACTGTGGTTGCTAAATTCATGGCCTAATGTTTTATGCAATTGAAGAATATAAACAACATTTCAAAAACCAAACAGATCATTAAAACTAATAGCAGCAAATGGATCAATTGGCTGTGAATTCATATTCCTGAAATCACAGTAGATGAGACTTGAAATAATTAGTAAGAAAAGAAACACAATAAAAAAATTACAATATCCATCTTTCAAAAAAAAAAAGAATGTGGAAAAAGCGTTGAGTCACTGAGCATTCAGCTCATAAATTGTCCTATCCAGTCTCAGTTTAGACTTTGAGGACCACATTCAAATTTATCCTCACGAAGAAAACAAATAAAACTATCATATTGAAATATTGAATGGCTTTAATGGATTAAAACCTTCAACATCAACCTCCCTGCAAGTGACATTGTTGCCTTGGCATTCACTAAAGATGGCATTCCTTCATTGTCAGCCTACCAACAATGAGAGGAGTTTGTTAAGACACAGGAAGGGTTGACCGTCCACATCTGCTACAGCTTGTGCTTTTTCATATTGGTGTACACCAAGGTGGACCAGACAACTCAGTCCATAAAGAATTATGGCTCAGCATCAGCATGTTCCAGCACGAATCCTCACACCTTGTACACCCCACCACCATATATCACATAAATTCAACCCATTTCCATGGGATATGGACATTTTGATCATTTTTTCTAGCTTGCCAAGGTTTGAAAGTCTAACAAGACAAATGCAAAGATTAGTTTCACTCATAACAAGTGGACATGTAATCCGGTTAATCTTTCTATTTGGCAAATCCAGCAGTGAAATTCAATAAAATGGACTCTTCACAATTCAGTAGAAGTATCCTCATAAGAAAATGCCATAACAAAAATGAGCAAGTCAGCACTCGCTGATAACAATGTCAAATATGTAATGACAGATCATGCACAAACCTCCTACAAAACACATTAGTAGTAAATAAAATGCACCACCATCACCATACATCCACCCCTATCCAAAAGTCGCCAATAAACTCCTAAATCTTGGTACTAGCATCTCGAAATAAACTTAATATTGCAACCCAGTATAAGTGCCAATGAATTGATTGAAGAATAATCATGGTGATGTGTCCCTTTCAGGGTTCAAAGGTGATTTGATAGAGCTGCCTCCAATTCAACTCAAACTGACCTAGTTTAGCTTACCTCTAGCCTAAAAGATAGAAAAATGGGAGTTGAAGAGAGCAAGTTCGTCCCCACAAACAACAATATAAAACAAATTCCAAATGAAGATTGCCCATACAATATTCAAAACAAAACTGTTTGTCCCAAGTTTTCTTAATCATACAAGACCAAAAAAAGAAACGATTCCACTTACTTTGCAAAATCGTTGTAAAAAAAAGGTTCAATTTTTAAAAGGATTAAATACAACTTTACAAACATAAGTAAAACAACTTATATTCAGCCATTCAGATGAAATGAACCACTGAGGTGGGAGATAACATAACTGTGGAAGAAATATGAAGTATCGGGTTTAGGCAAAATGTAAATTACTTTGACTTTATACAAAAAGATAAAATAAGCTAGAAGACTCACTGCATGCAGCATGGCTAATAATGCTTAGTAAAACTTGGTACATAAAGCCAACTCCGAATTATAAAACTATGATTATTACTTATTAATGATGTTGGGTTATGAATCGTATGATAATGAATTTAAAACAATTTATATAGTATAAAAAGCTACTCTTTACCAACAAGAAAAGATACAAACGATGAACTACTAAGGAACGCCTTTCATTTTAATCTAGAGATGGGATTGGATTATTGGTTTAGATTGCAGTGAGATAAAACGGAAAAATTCACATTTACAAGATTCTAAAAGCACTTGAACTTCAAAACCAAATCTAAGATTCAAAAAAAAGAAAAAAAATCTAAGATTCAAACCTGCTGTTCATCTCCAACGGAGAGCGCCAAACCAGAGGGCCAAAGACTTAACTCAAACCATCAAGAGAAGGTACATATGGTAGAGCAGGGGCCGCGGACTAATAGAAGTTTGGTCGAAAAGGCAAATGCCTCAAACGTACCAAAAGATTGTCAATGCTAGTCCGCAGAAATTTAAGAGTGCCATCTAAATCATTTACACAGTAGACCACATTAACTGCACAAATGTGTAATATAGGAAAATGCAGCCTAAGAAGGAGAAATCACCTTAAATTTACGACGTATCAACCATTTATTGAAAAGAAATTGATCAAATCCGAACTAAGACTCAAACCCTAAACCCTAATTTGCTCATAAAAGAAAAAATCTAGCGGTGGCGTATTGGTGGAAGAGTAAACCGTTTTGGAGGTATCGGAAACGAGGTTGGTGGAGATCCGGAGGCGTTCAAGCTCTGGGTATTCCCCGTAGGTAGTGCGGAAGGTGGAGAGTGTGAGCTCGAGATCAGCAGGAACGACGGCATAACCGCGGTCCCGCAGCATTTCCAGGATCGTACGGCGAGCAAGAAACAGCCGGTGGCTTTCCACGGTCCCGTGGTCGATGAACGAACTCAGGCAGCCTCCCTCCATAGCCATTCCTCTCGCCGCACTCCCAGCAGGGAGCCCGTTTTTCTCCTTTCGGCAACTTCAACCTCGACGAAGTACGATATCTCCTTTTCAACATATTTTAATCCATTATTTTAATTATTATATTACGCACATAAACTTTTTTGAATATTATTTTTAAAAATATATAATTTAATATTTAAAAACTTTTGATGTACAAAATATAGTATTTAAAAATAAATATCCAATTTACGATTATGAGACATCATATCTATAATTATCGAAATAAGTAAAAGCCAAAAAACACCAAATTTAATATTACTTAATTCGTTGTATTAAAAAAATACAATGTTTTATTTTTATTAAAAAATTACTATGTTTAGAAATATAAATTTTATGTTCAATTTAATGCATTCTATCAGATGCAGTTCAAAAGATACAAAATGATGTTTTCAAGTAATTAAGTTTATTCATCGTTTTAATGTATTTTTAAACAAATTAAAATCACTTATAAAATATTGCTTATAAATTGATTAAAATTAAAATTATTATTGAATAAATAAATTTGTCAAATTCAATAAAATTTGAAACAAAAAAAAATTTGTTTAATATAATTTTGATGTTATATTATATTATATAGATATATTTAAATATCATAATATTTAAATATCACTCTTTATTAATTATTTATATTTGAAAAAAAACATTTAAAATTAGATAATATATTTTAATGAGAAAAAAAACTTAATCTCTTGCTGTTAGTATTATCTTTTCATATGATGTGATTTCTGCACTACTATATGATTTCCTATTATTTGAAATTAAGATATTAAATTAGAAATTTTTCGACATAAACATCACCTCTTTAAAAAAAAATTACATATAATACATACATCATGATTCAACAATTTTTAACATATGAGACACTAACTCTTTAATTCACAATTATTTTACAATAAATTTTCACATAAACATTCATACATTTCGTATTTTATTTCAATAACTCTATTTGCATTTGCCTCTAATTTTTATATATTATATATACATATATAATTCATAATAATTATAAAAATTATAATATTTAAATAACTAAAATTAAAAACATTATACAAACATAATTATATTGAGTATTATTTGACAATAAGTAAATAAAAATTACATGCCACCTTAAAGAATAATTTTTACATCTTTAATATCTAAAAATGAATGTTTATGTAATTTTATAATTTGAATGTATAATTATAAACAAAATCTTTATACCAATTTGGAAAAAAATCAAACCTTTCTTCTTCTTTAAGTAAGATTCGGTCAAATTGTAACTATGCATTTTAAGCTTCGTTTAGTTTGAGTTTTTTTTTAAAACAAAAAAAAATATTTTTAAAATTTAATATCAAAAAATTTATTTTAATATTAAAAAATATATAAGATATGAAATAAAGTTAATTTTAAAATTTATATTTGTGTTAGATGTGCAATAAAGTTAATTTTTATAGTTGAAATTTGTGTTGAGCTAAACAAAAAACCTTTAAACAAACGAGATCTTAAAGTATGTAATTGTTGGCGCAAAAAATATGTCAAAATAGAAAGAAATGAGACGATAATTTTTACGTAGAAATTCGAGTATCCGGGAGAAAAATCACGATGCCGTCTAGGCGATTTGAATCCACTAATCAAATCTTTTCTCTTACAAAGCTTGATCAAATTTTATTTAACTGAAAATCGACTCAATTTTTGTATGACTCAAAATTATTCGAAATAGAATGGATTTGGCTGTATATATATTCTATATATTAAAACTTTTTGGGCAATTTCACCCAGGTCCCTGAGTTTAACGGTTATTATCACACTGGTCCACATTTTTTAAATTATATCATCGGGGTCCCTAGGTTTTCAAAAATTATCATCTGGGTCCCTTTTTATTTTTTTATTATTAAAAAATATTAAAATTACCATTATACCCTTACCCTCCCTCTCTCCACCAGATCCGGCAGCCGCGCCGCCCTCGCGGTCGCAGCTGCTCCAGCGGCCCCGGCTGCCTCGCCGGCCGCGACTGTGTCTATGGCGTGCAGGCGCACCGCAGCGGCCGCGTGAGGCCGCCGGAGGCGGCGCGGGGCGGCGCGGCTGCCGGATCTGGTGGAGAGGTGGTAATTTTAATATTTTTTAATAATAAAAAAATAAAAAAGGGACCCAGATTATTATTTTTAAAAACCTAGGGACCCCGATGATTCTTTTGAAAATGTGGACTTGTGTGATAATAACTCTTAAACTCAAAAACCTGGATGAAATTTGCCCAAACTTTTTTAATGTATAGTTAAGACATTTAATGAAAAAATAAATTACGATGATTTATAAAAAATTTAAGTTATAAATATATATATAAGTGAATTTTTATATTGTATATATATAATAGGTAAATATATATATATAAATAAAAATATAATTAATAATTAAGCTTCACTTTTTGAGTGGATTCGAAGTTTAATGTAATTTATTTATCAGAAAAAAAAAAGTTTAATGTAATTTAATTTATTTGAGTTAAATTTGAAAATATTTTATCTCAATATTGAGGCTGACTCGATCGATATTGAGTCACGCCAGCCCCACGTAGACTACGTGTAGGGAGACCAGGCTGCTTGCGAGCGACGACGTGCGGCCAAAGGAACGAGTCTCACCGCTTCGGCGCGTGAAACCTACCCAAAGGTTGCAGCTCCACGTCGCCATTCGTCAAATCACGGTCGGTCGTTAGTTTTTCAATTTGGCACAAACTTTTTATAAGATTTTATTTAAGCTCATTGTTTTTATTTTTTAAAAAAATAATATCTGATTTAGCTCATATGAACTTAAATTTATACATAAAATTTTAAAATTACAATAATTATAAAAAATATAAATGTTAAATTATTAATAATATGTCACCTTGCTAGCCGGACCATATCCGATTCGTTCTGATTCCAATAGGCTTTAGACCCAGAGTGAAATTGATTAGCCCAACCTAAAATCAGTTTGGATTCGATTGGTTCCTAGATTTTGGACTGGGTTAGGTCCATTTAATTAAAAATATATTTTTAATATTATTATAAAATAATTATTATTAACAAAAAATTTCACAATAAAGTAACTGTAGTTTTTTTCAAATATTTGATATTACAGAGAAAATTATTGTTTTTAATTATAAATTTTTTTTCTAAAATATTTTTTTTTCTGAACTATTATTCTTAAATTTTTCGACAAAACTTATACTATTATAATTTTACATTGTTCTGCACTCAACACTTTTGGCGGGCTGGTTTTTTCTGATTTTATTAATTTTAACTCTTAAGGTACTGTATATTTAATATATTTATATATTTAAGTCATATAAACTTTTAATGTAAATTTAAAGTAATAATTAATAGCCATTACAACTATTTTTTTTATAATTTATTTACTTAATAGAATTTGTTAAAATAATATACTTGAAAAAACTTTTGAGTGAAAGAGATGAGATGACTCATTTTTATTTTTTGGATTTACGTGAAATTGAGTTATATCTCAGGCTTGAAGGAATTAATTCTAATTAATTAATATCGCATATATATTAAATCGATTAGATCGAGTGAACCTATTAAACCGATCAAATGCAGGTTCAATAAAAAGTTTATATTGGTTGATATTTGTAGATAATTAATTTAATAAATTTTTAGGTAAAAAAATTATTTTTATTTTAATAAATCGATTAGTTCGATTTCGATTTATTTTCGAACCGACTTAAAATTTCAATTTTTTTTGAGCCGATTGCTCGACTCAATCCGGATCAAGATCGGCTCGATTTATAACATATATATATATATATTATATTTAATAAATATTATATACATATATATATATGTATTATAATATAAAATATATTTTAATTCGAGCCAATTTCGAGCTGGATCAAGCCGAGTCTGTTCCGGCTCAAAATAGTCTCAAAATTATTATCGAGCAGAACATTTGGCTCGTTAGTCAGCTCATTTAGATCGACTCGATTTCGATTCGATCTAAAATCAATTCAATTTTCGATCGATTTTTGATCAATGATCCATATTAACACCCTTACCGATCACCCACCGTTTAACTCAATCATGATTTGATCACCTAAACATTTAAAAAACAACTAATAGATGCTAGCTATTTATTTACTTGCTAATAAAAAAAATAGTTATATTACATATTATTGTCACGTATATATTGAATAATTATTAAAGCGATATTATTAATATTTTGTATTATTAAATAATATTTAATATTTAAAACTTATTTTTAAAAATTTTATATTAACAAATCATTGACAAATAGAGACTAAAATACTGAATAAAAATATTAATATAGTTTGAGTTTTTTAAAAAAATATGTATATTTTAAATATTTAGTAAAAAATTAAGATAATTTTATGTGCCATATATACATAAAATTTTTTTATTAAAAATGGTAGATAATTACATACAAAATATCAAATTTTGATAAAATTACATAAAAATAACTATAATTAAATTATTTTATATATTTAATAATCAAATTTTTAATATTACATATTACTTATAAAAATTATAACAATTACAAATCATTTGACAAAAGTATTTCACAATAAAATAAAATATTTTCTTACAATATTTATACATTTATATATTTTAAAATATATAATAATATTTTACCTGTACATATTATGTATTTTAATACTTATTATTATGAGTAAACATCTTATTATATATATTACAATATTACTAGCTATTAGAAATTATTCGTATTGCATTAGACATATTAAAGTATAAAATAAATATTTTAAAACACATAAATGTGTAAATAAAATAAAATAATACTTTATTTTGATATTAATTAAAATAATAACTCTATGGCATAATTTATAATTTTTATATAAGGGTAAATTGCAAGTAGGTCCCTTTTATTTGATCGTATGTGCAATGAGGTCTAACTTTTTGAAAATTGTTCAAATTAGTCCATTAGTTTTAGGTAATGTGCAACTAGGTTCAAATTTTAGTTTTGACAGTAAAAATTATATGTAATGATATTTGTACTCTTAAAATTTTCTCTCTCTCTCCCCCTCTCTCCCTCCCTCTCTCATAAATTCAATTCATGGCGCTTAAAAGATTTCATCTTTTGGGTCGGCTCCGACGGACGATATCAAAGGTGAGGTTTCTCCTCTCCTTCGAACTTAGATGGTGGTTCCTCTCCCTGGATGCCGAAGGCGATAGGCAGCAGTTCCGACTCAAAAACCAGCCGCGGTCGGCGCCGGCCCTCGATTCCGTCTTTTCTCACTTGCTACCAGCGCCGGCCCTAGCCCTGTCGTAGCCCCTCAGATCCTCCTCTACCTTCTTCACACTATTATTCTCTGCCAATTCAGACTCCAAAGCAAGGCGACGGTGATTCTGCATTACGCCACCGATGCCGCTAGAGGCGTCGGCAAAGGGAAGAACAAGAGCAATTTTCTCTCTTCTCTCTCTTCTCTCTCTCTTTCTGTGCAGCAACCGAATCTCGGCCACTCATTTCCCCCATTGTCGCTGCCTCACTCCTCAGAAGAGAGAGAGAGAGAGTGGAGAGAATCATAAATATTTTTACTGTCAAATTTAAATTTTGGACCTAATTGCGCATTACCTAAAACTAATGAATTAATTTGAGTAATTTTTAAAATGTAAGACCTACTTGTAAATATGATTAAATTATAGAGACTTACTTGTAATTTATCCTATTGAAAATGATGAAGAATATAAAATAAATTTAATTAATTTATTAAAAAATATATTGTACCTGAAATAAAGTAATTATTTAATATTAAAATTTATGTAGAATAATATATAAAATAATTTTTAAGTTTTTTTTAAATAAATTTTAAATTTTAGTTTTGATTAAAATTATTTATATTTTTTTTACCTATTGATAATTAATAAAACAAGACATTAATATAATATTAGATCTAGAACACGAATTCAAGTCGATTGAGCATCGAATGCCTACCCCCAATTTATCTTGGCAGGCAAAATTTAAAAAAAAAAAAAGGTTTTTACTGAATTGAATTTGTACAATAAAAGCAAAATTAAAATGTACATAAACTATAAAATTATGAGACATTTACACGGTAGACACAAAAATTAGGTCAATTTATGGATTTTACCATAAATATCAAAATATTACAGATATGATATCTAAAATAGCTATTTTTTATTTTTCATATCCTGTAGTAAATTCTATCAAAAAATTTAATCATAATTAATTCTCAGAAAGGTCCGATGCTCGCATAAGAAGAAGATGCAAATAGCAGAGTGATACTCGCGTGAATACGCTGTAGCCTCGCAAGAATACCCTGTCGCCTTGCGTGAATATGCTGCTGCAGGAACCAATGCAGCTTCGCATGCCCTAACATGAAGGTCGATGGTTAAACGATGCGATCAATGACTTAAATTTTATTGAGATTTAATTATGGTTAAATCTTCTGATAGAATTTACTGCAGCATGTGAAAAACGAAAAAATAGCTATTTTAGATGCGATATCTATAATGTTTTGAAATTTATGGTTGAATCTGCAAATTAGCTTAATTTATGTATACATCATGTAAATATCCCAAAAATTATTAGTTTTTTGATAATTAGAAATTTAACATTCCAGGCAATGGAGGCGCCGAGGCGCACAAGGAGCGCGCCGTGCTCCACTTCCTGCGGCGGGCGAATAGGCCGCTGGAGGACTTTGTCGGAGGGCTGTAGGAGGTGATGGGGCGGCTGCAGGGATCGTACAACGACCTAGACGAGAGGTGGACGGGGAATGCCGGCGACGGCGAGTTTCTCCTGCTGATGGTGGTCGACGGGTGCTTCCTCCTGGAGTTCCTCCGGGTGATTGAAGGCTGGGCGACCAACGACTACGCCGACGACGATCCGGTGTTCAGCTACCACGGCATGCTTAGTGCCGAACCGTACGATCGGAGAGATATGTTGGTCTTGGAGAACCAACTGCCGCTGCTCGTGCTCGAGAAGCTCGTCGCCGTTGAGTCCGGCGAAACCCCAGTAAGTTGTCAGAAATATCGGAGAACTAAATATTCAATGAAACATATATTTAATTGCCTGCAATTCTATCTTAATATTAGATATGTATTTCATAATACAACAAATCAAGTCTTTATCCCACTACGTCAGTTTAGCTATATGAATTCTTCTTTTTCATTATATTCTATTAAATAATAGTTTTTTTTAGCCTTCATCTTCCTCATTTTACATGAGCAAGGTCTAATAATCCTAATTTTTTTTACTAAAATTTCTATTGGCCTATAATTTATATATTCAACTCATTTAAACTGACTCTGTTTGAATTTATCTTCAATTGAGACCACTCTAACTTTCTCGTGGATGTAGTCATTTTTTATTTTGTTCTTTCACGTAACTCGCCCACTAACCTTAGCATTGTCGTTTCTATGAAAACACTATCTTATTAAAATTTACCTTTAGGTCTAAGTAAAATTTTTTTGTCATACAATATATTAAATGCACTTCTCCATTTTATCCAAGGTGCTTGGATTCTGCTAATCACATCACTACCAATTTGAACATTATTTAATATAATTGATCTAAGATGTCTAAATTGTTCGCTTTTCTTAATAACTTAATATCAATTATTATCTTTCTACTACAAATGCTTCTTTCATAACTAAAATTATTCGTCTAAGATGAAAATTTTTAGATTATAATATCTCCTTCATTTTTTATACGCATACAAACTTTTTTAGAATATTATCCGGTTCTATTGTTTAGCATGAATATTGAGAAGATTGGAAATAAAGTATGGTGAAGATTCGAGAGAGAGAATTTACAACAAATAACACAAGTCTAGTTGATGTTCGGGTGACTTCATCAACATTCAGCTTACTATTAGTGGTGTCGCCTAAACATTAGGCGACTCCTCTACTGGTTGGATGACTATTGCATTGGAGTCTCCCAATGTTTAGTGACTCATTGGAAGGAGTAGCCGAAAGATTGGGAGACTCAAATAACCATCATCAGACCATTAGCTTTATTTAAGAAGTCTCTTGAACTTTGGCAAAGTTCTCAAAACATCTTAAAATTATCTTTAAATTTTTCTAACCACTGATCAATGACTTGAAAAAGTTGCCTAATCTTACACATTCTAATTTAATATGGGAGAGTTATGAACATAGCTTTATATTTATATTTAGTAAATATTATAAATTTTATGTCTATTAATACTCAAAAATTACAAAAGTCATAAAAAATTCAATTACAAATTAATTTATACTTTGCACATACCTTAATCATATTTAAGAAGCATATCTTTAATTGAAATAAAATATTTTTTATACAACCTCTTCAGTCTTTGATGAAGTAACATTAATGCTCTAGTTATCATGATAAAATGAATTGACATTATATAAATAGGATCACGTACTCACTTTAGCTTTCATTTGCTTATATATATATATTTTGTGACGATAGCAAATGACGCGAAAAATTAAATTTCTAATTTTTTTTTACTAACTATATATATTCAAAATTATGACATCTCTATATATAGTAAATTAAAAACCTATATATATATATATATTCAGAAATATTCTGAATGATTTTCAATCCAACGTCGATCGAAGCAGAACCCGGATAAAATCAACTGGCTGGTGCTCAACTTGTTGTACGCTAGAAAGGACGTTTAGCTGATTGAGCTCCTCGCCGGCACAGGCCTCAGCCTCCACCCGCTCGACGTCTATCGCAAGAGCCTGATCCATTGCCCGGCGCCGCTGCCGTGGCCCAGCTGATCGTCGTATCCCGGATCGATTGAGTTAAGTACCCCGTCGGCGGTGGAGCTCGACGACGGCGGTATCCGCTTCGCCAAGAGCCCTAGCAGAAGCCTCTGCGACATCCGCTTCGAACGCGGGAAGCTCAGCCTGCCGGGGGTGGTCGTCTCCGACAGATCGGAGCAGGCGATTCTCAACCTCATGGCCTTCGAGCGGCTCCACGCCGGCGCCGGCAGAGAGGTGACCGATTACGTCGCCTTCATGAACAACATCATCGACTCGGAAAAGGACGTGAGGCTTCTCCGCGAGAAGGTAAGGCACGAGGAATTCATTAAAATTAGTTAAATTTTCATGATCTGATTCGATTAAATATTTCTATCCAATCGAATTCGAATAGAGTGAAATGCTAATGCTCAATATCCCTATTCGAAGGGGATCATCCACAGCTACCTCGACAGCGATAAGGCGGTGGCGAAGCTCTTCAGCACCCTCGCCAAGGATGTCATTCTGGAAGAGCATGGCAGGATGGCGGCGCTCCGGAGTGAGGTCAACGGCTACAGCCAGAAGAGGTGGAATAAGTGGAGAGCAAATCTCATGAACACGTACTTCACGAACCCATGGTCGACCCTCTCCCTCTCCGCCGCCGTCTTCCTCCTGGCGATGGCTGTCACGCAGACCACGTACACGGTGCTGGCTTACTACCGGTAGCATGCAGCTGTCGCCGTCGACAGGGGCGGTGCCGGCGGCGCCGGCGGCGCCAAACCTTAAAGATATGAATTGCTGTTAGCATAGATCAAGCTCTTATAAAAATTCACAAACTTGCTTGCATTTTTTGTGATTTGATTTTTCATGACTTGAAATAAACTAACTCCAAAAAAAAAATAAAAATTAACTTGTAATTAATCAACGCTATATATATGTTTTACTTATAAAAAGTCTGCATATTTGCTAAAAAATTTGTCTTATACACGTGCTAAAAATTGATTTATTTTTATATAGGTGTCAACTTTAATGTCAGCCTTAATTATCTTTATATATGAATATCTAGGCAGACAATAGTAGTTCCCCATATTCATACAATGATAATCGCTTTGCCTTGTTCATGCAATGCGCCACATATTACCATCTCATCTCTAATGACACCTCCGCTCATAGATGCTTCTCGCCAACTAACCCCTCGATCGCTCCTTCCCCTCCTCCGCCATCCGCGCCCTTGCCGCCTGAGGAGACATCAAATATTGGTTGACACCAAATAGGATTTTCTACATAATGATATACATAATGATGTACATTATAACCTTTTTTTACTTACATTTAAGATATTTTAGTTATAAGAATATATTGCATTAAAATAATTAATAAATAAACACATTCATATATAATACATATAATTATATTTAACAAACATTATATGAAAATAAATATTTAATTTAGAAAATACAATAAAAACACAGGATTGATATAAGTCCAAATTGAATAAATTTTAGTCATTATAGTTAAACTAGAGACAAATTCAAAAAATTTAAATTTAAATTGAAGCCAACTTAAACTTAACTTGACTTGTTATAATTAAGCCTTAATTAATTCAAGGGAATAAAAGGAATAATAAGCTACAAAATGGTCAATTTAGTGTTTGGGAGAAGTGAAATCTAATCAACTACTGATAAATAATAGCTAAATAAGATAGTTTGTGGTATAGAATATCTTTTTTTTGGTAAATTACACTTAGGTTTATAAGTTTAGAGTATAATTACACTCAGGTTCACATTTTTAAAATTCTAACATTTGGGTCCTTAACTTTTAAAATTTAATATTTAGGTCCTTTTCTAAATTTTTTTATTATTAAAATCTTTAAAATCTCATTAATTATACCCTCTCCTTTCTCTCTTACCCGCACTTTCTCTCTTTAGAGAGAGCGGGGAGGATATAATTAGAATTTTAAAAAATTTAATAATAAAAATTTAGAAAAGTATCTAGTGTTAAAATTTAAAAAATTAAATACCTAGATGTTAAAATTTTAAAAATATAAACCAAGTATTATTATACCTTAAACTTAGATTCCCAAGTGTAATTTATCCTTTTTTACAATGGTATGCTTGTAAATAACTCGAAAAAGATGTGAGAAAGGACATCAATAATCAAAGACTCGTTTGTTTAGCCATTTAAAATTAACCTGCAGGTTTAATTTTAACCAAGCATATCACATCATATATAAAATTTAATATTAAAAATTAACTTTATTTCACATCTTACACATATTACTAAAATAATAACAAATTTATATCACATCCCTCACATGTCCTAATATAATAACTAATTTTATTTCATATCATTCACAACTTTTTATAATAAAATATCTCTATTCAAATTTAATTTTAACCTTGCAAACAAACAGACTATGTTAAAACTGCGATAACTTCAAACTTTATAACCAATTTTATCACACTAGCAATAAAATTTCATAAGTTAAATAGTTTATGTTGAATTTGCCATATTTGAATACAATTTTATATCTCACAGCATTATATGTATATTGTTGAATTTGTTTGTCCTAGATTAAATGTTTTTTTATCGATAAACGCATGAGTAATTGAAAGAGATGTATAATTATGAACTTCTAAATTTTAAAAATAGCTCTCTTGTAGCTTTGAAATTTATTTTTTCAAAATTTAAACTAGTTTCATAATTATAGGTCTTATTGAAATTTATCAAAAAAATAATTGAAAAAAAAATTGTATTGCTTGATAAATTTTTTTAGATAATATAGTTTTGCATAGAATTTTGACAAGCTTATTTTATGCATCATAGAATCTCTCATTAGTTATATCTTAGGATAAAAATTGTGCTGATAATAAATAATATGATATAAAATTTTAAATAACAGACAGGGAATTATTCACAAATTTTCATTAACTAATTGAAAATTAAATATTACATATATTACTCTTAATTTCCTAAATATTATGTATTTCATATTCCCCACTTCTCCTCCCTATATCATCCCCAAGCCCTCCTTTTCTTAATGTCATTTAATAGATTGGAAATTAATTTAAAAGAGCATTTGTTTTAACTTTGGGCAAATTTCACCGAGGTCCTGAGTTTAAGAGTTATTATCACACATGTCCATATTTTTTAAAATTTATCTCTGGGTCCCTAGGTTTAATCTGGGTCTTTTTTATTTTTTTATTATTAAAAAATATACAAATTACCATTATACCCTTACCCTCCCTCTCATCAAGATCCGGCAACCGCCCCCGTCCCGCCACCGCGCCGCCACCGTCCCGCCACCGCGCCGCCACCGCCCCGCCCCCGCTCCCCGCCGCCAATATTATTTTCCTCAATATTATGTAATTTTATTTAGAAAAATTATTATTATTATTTAATAAAATGATATAATTCAATAATAAATATAAATTTTAAAATTACAATTTTAAGATACACCCAAAATATCATGGCATTTGATCAATGACACTAACAATAATGGAAAGATATGAGGCGAGTTTGATTGTCAGAGCAGAAGTAATTGAGAAAAATTATTGCATTAATATATCTATATAGTAGGCCGCTAAAAATAAATCTATATAAATTAAAAATAAATGCTAATAATATTTCTATATCATCTTACACTATACTACTATTGATCCCATTTTTTATTCATTTTATTAATTTTTACAGTTCTGAGCTGCTATATATATGTATATATGGTTAAAATTTTGTTCTTTTTTTCAACAACAAAATACGAGTGGATTCTCAACGATATTGATGCAGCGCGGGGATCGGTTTAACGCGATCCTAACGCTACCAAAATTAGGATTGTGCCTAGGACTAATTTTACTTAGAAGAATACTATTCTAGGGACCCAAATATGCAAATTAACTTAACTATATGATGCCAAGGAGATTAATCAAAATATAAGCAAATTATACTATCTAACAGCATTTGCATATTCACATGACATTCATGGAGTTTCTAAAAAAAAATTAAGTATGCTTCGTGCAAATTCAGTAGACTTGTGCAAATTCAGATAAATAAAATAACCTCTCAAGTTAACAGAGATTAACTCATAAGCATAATCTGATTTACATTTCACATGAAACTAAAACTGACTGATTAGATCCCAACAAAAACTTAACAGAACCAACAGTGAGAATAATGAGTAACAGAGAATGACAACTATG
>KZ451944.1:833443-860615 GCA_002786265.1 Apostasia shenzhenica | reverse complement strand
CTCTCAGCACCCTCGCCAAGGATGTCATTCCTGGAAGAGCATGGCAGGATGGCGGCGCTGCGGAGTAGAGGTCAACGGCTTACAGCAAGAAGAAGTAGGGAATAAGTGGAAGAAAATTTATGAAACACGTAATTACACAGAACCGCAATGCGTCGACCTCTCCCTTCTGCGCTCGCGGCCGTCTCTATCCTCCTGGCGAATAAGGCTGTCACGTTCAACCACGGTACACAGGTTGCTGCGGTACCATTACCGGTAGCAATGCAGCTGTCGGTCGACAGCGGGCGGCGTCCATGCCGGCGGCCAAACCTTAAAATGATAGAATGTGGCTTGTTAGCACTAGATCAAGCTCTATTAAAAATTCACAAAAACTTGCTTGCATTTTTTGGTGATTTGGATTTTTCATGACTTGAAATCAAAACTAACTTCCAAAAAAAAAAAATTTAACTTTGTATTAATCAACGTGCCTATATATAATGTTTACGTATAAAAAGTCTACATATTTGCTAAATTTTTTTCTTAATCACCATGCTTAAAAATTGATTTATCTTATATTAGTGTCATCGCTTTAATGTCAGCCTTATTAATTTATATATGAGTATTTGGGCGACTAACGTAATTCCCCATATTCATACAATGAATAATCGCCACTTTGCATGTTTATACAATGCCCATGAATTACCATCTCATCTTGAATGACACCCCGGCTCATGATGCTTCTCGCCAACTACCCCTCGGTCGCTCCTTCCCTCCTCGCCCTCTGCGCTCTGCCGCCCTGAGGAGACATCAAATATTTGGTTGACATCAAAATAGGATTGTCTAACATAATGATGTCATTATAGACTTTTTTTTATTACTTACATTTAAGATATTTAGTTATAAAGAATATTATTACAATTAAAATAATTAATAATAAAACACATTCAATATAAATACATATAATTATATTTTAACAACATTATATGAAAATTAAATATTTAATTTAGAAAATATAATAAAACAAGATTGATATAAGTCAATTGAATAAATTTTAAGTACATTGTAATTAAACTCGAAACGCGCCGTTGCCGGGTCCAAAGTCCCGGATGAGAAATTGCGAAGCGGTTGCGTTAGGTAGTCGAACAGCCAGGGTAAAACTTGTCGAATCAATCATCGACATGAATCCTTCAGAAAAATTTGCCGTTAAGCTAGGGCGTTTCCCCTGGAAGCGAAGCGCGCTGTTTGCCTGAATACAGTGAAAAAATGGCAAGGGTCCGCTTGCAATCGGCGGCCCGGGCTCGTTAGTTGAAAATGAAGCAAAACAAGCGGTCCCCACACTCATGGATCGGGAATGCGCTGGGTGATGTAAAAAGGAAGCCTAAGTCCATCATTAGTAGAACTGCAAAGCCAGAGATTAGATATAGGAACTTGGAATATAGGCAGCCTGCGGGCAAGCTAATGGAGTTGGTGGATATTATGATTCATAGAAAGATTAATATTTTGTGCCTGCAGGAAACAAAATGGTTCGAGAGAAAGCTAAGGAAATTGAGGGCCTAGGTTTTAAACTTTGGTACTCTGGTAAGAATGAAAATAAGAATGGAGCTGGGTTATAATTCTGGATAAGAGCTTGAAGGATCAATGTATGGAAGTTAAGAAGAAATTGTGATAGAATTATGGCTTTAAAAATTATAATCAATGGAATGATTTTAATATTGTAAGTTGTGTATGCCCCCAAGTTGGCTTAGATGCGAGCATAAAAGGAAAAAATTTTGGAATGATTTAGAAAGAATTAATACAAGAGATACCTCAGGAGGAAAGATTATTTATTGGAGGAAGATTTAAATGGGACATGTTGGACGGGTTGCTGAGGAATTTAATAATATTCATTGGGATATGGTTTTGGAGAGATAAATGAGGAGGGGTAAAACTATTTTAGAAGTTTTCTTCTTTGCAGGCCAGCATTCAGCACCATATATCATCGTTGTCTTACTACAGTTTTATAAAATTTACCCTTAATATTGGATGGGATTTTTTTATCGCATAACACTCCAGAAGCATTTCTCCATTTTACCCAACGCTGCTTGAATCCTGCTAATAACGTCATTATTTATTTCGCCCATCATTTTGTATAATTGATCCAAGGTATCTAAAGCGCTCACTCTTCTTGACAATTTGATCACCAATTGTCACATCTCCAATATAAGTATTTCTTTCTTGACTAAATGTGCATTCCATATATTCAGTTTTTGAGTCTACTGAGATGCAAACCTTAGATTCTAGAGCATTCCTTCCAAAGCTCTAGTTTCGCGGTTAGCTCCCTCTTTAGTTTTCTCAATAAGGACAATATCATCTGCGAAAAGAGCCACACCCAAGGCACTTCATCTTGGATTATGTCCAGTCATGACTTCCATAATCCAAAACCAAAAAGATACAGACTTAAAAGTCGAGCCTTGGTGTTAATCCAACTGTTAATAGAAAAATCCTAGTCAAACCTCCTTGTGTCCGAACAGAGGTAACAGCTCCTTCATACATGTCTTTAAAACTTTGAATATAAGCAGTCAAATCTATTTCTTTTCTAAAACTCTCCAAAGTACTTCTCTTTGCAGACCTTTATCATAAGCTTTTTTCCAAATCAATAAAAATCAAAATGTAAGTTTTCCTTCTCTCCTTAAATTTCTCCATTAAACTTCTTAATAAATGTAATGACTTCTATAGTAGATCTACCTGGCATAAAACCACAAACTAGATTCTCTGATACCTTAGTATATGCGTAACCTTTGTTCGATCACTCTCTCCCAAAGTTTTAAAGACTCATTAATTTAATTCCTCTATAATTGCACAATTTGTATATTCGCCTTTGTCTTTATAAATAGGTACTAATATACTTTTCTCCATTCATTTGGCATCCTTTTAGTCTTCAAAATCATATTAAACATCTAGTAAGCCAAGAAACTCCTTCATCTCCTAAGCACTGCCAAACATCAATTGGGATATTATCTAGTCCTACTGCTTTTTTATGCTTCATGTTCTTTAAAGCTTTCCAGACTTCATCTTACTAATACGTCGGATGTAAGAGTAATTTTTACTTTCTTTTAGGGTGCTGAATTCTGTAAAATCAATTGAATTTTCACAATCTTCATTGAAAACTGTTGAAAGTAACTCATCCATCTATTTTTGATATCTTCTTCCATAAAAAGTACTCTTTGATTTTCATCTTTAATACATTTTACTTCAATTAAATCTTTAGTTTTTCTATCTCTGCCTTGGCCAATCCTATATAATTGTCTTTCTCCTTCTTTAGTGTCTAGCTTCTTATATAAATTCTCTCAAAAGCCATATTTTTGCATTGCCTATTGCTTTCTTAGACTCTCGTCGAGCCACTTTATATTCTCCCACTTATCATTATTTTGTTTTTAAACCAATCTCTATAACAAATCTTCTTCTCCTTAATTTTTTCTTGTACATCATCTTTCCACCACCAAGTATCTTATTATTTGGAATCATTCCTTTGGATTCTCCCAGCACATCCTTTGCCACCTTACGGATACAAGTATTGCTTGATAAATTTTTTTAGATAAATATGTTTGATAGATATTTTTGACAAGCTTATTTTTTATGCATCATAGAATCTCTCATTAGTATATCTTAGGATAAAATATTGTGCTGATAATAAATTAATATGAATAAAAATTTTAAATAACATACAGGGAATTAATTATTCACCAAATTTTCATTAACTAATTGAAAATTAAATATTACATATATTACTCTAATTTTCCTAAAATATTATGTATTTCATATTCCCCACCTTCTCCTCCCCATATCATCCCCAAGCCCTCCTTTTCTAATGTCATTTAATAGATTGGAAATTATTTAAAAGAGCATTTGTTTTAAGTTTTCCTCAATATTATGTAATTTTATTTAGAAAAAAACTATTATTATTATATTAATAAATGATATAATTCAATAATAAATATAAATTTTTAAATTACAATTTTAAAATAAATATTTGATACACCCAAAATAGCATGGCATTTGATCAATGACACTAACAATAATGGAAAGATATGAGGGAGTTTGATTTTCAGAGCAGAAGTAATTGAGAAAAATTATTGCATTAGAGTAGGCCGCTAAAAATAAATCTATATAAATTAAAAAATAAATCTAATAATATTTCTATATCATCTTACACTATACTACTATTGAGCCCATTTTATTTTATAATATTATAATATGGTTAAAATTCTGTACTTTTTTTCAACAACGAAATACGAGTGGATTCTCTACGATATGCAAGTCCAAGTTGGGCGGGCCAATCCGCAAAAATTTTAGTTACTATTTGACACGAAGATCAAAAATAGTACTAATTTAAATAATAATAATATAATTAATATAAATAAATAAATTTTTCTAATCATTTTTAAAAAATTTAATATAAAAAAATATTATTTATTTTACATATTTAATTAATTTATAATAAAATATATCAATTTTATTCTAATAATTAATTTAAAATATGAAATAAAATTAATGTTTTTATTAAAAAAATTAATATTTTGATCTTAAAAATGTAAAATAAAATTATATTTTATTAAAAATTATTAAATATATAAAATAAAATAATATTTTTTATATTACAATTTATATAAAATAATTAAAAAATTTATATATTTATTATTATTATTATTTTTTAAACTAGGTTAAACTCCTCTAAGCTTTGCTTGCAGTTTTTTTACTTGAAAAAAATAATAATTTAAAATTAATTACATTTAAGCCCCTGAAATTAGAAAAGTTTAAAAATATCAATTTAAATCCCTAAAAATCACAAATACTGATAATTAAGTTTTTTTTTTTTTGGATAATGGTATACATGTAAATGACTCTAAGAATCAAATGAGAAATTAAAGACAACTAATAATAATGAAAGAAAAAAATAAATAATAATAATAATAATGAAAGAAACACAGATACAAAACTCAAATTCAAGTTTCACATAGAACAATGGGGCAGGCAATTCAAATGATTTGCACCCTTAACAATTACAACTTAGACAGAAAACTAGCAGAAAAGAAACAAATCTCACATCGCAAACATACCAGAACTAATAAGCTTCAGCTGGAACAAATATTAATTCCACAGTGCTTCAGCTTCAGAATCCACTTGGTGCTCACTGGATTTTCATGCAACAGTAAAAAAAAAATTTCTTTTCTTTTCTTCGTCTCTTCGCCTCAGATGCAAATATAGACGAGAAATTGTGCATATTTCCACGACGATCGATCTGCAAAGTAATTTATCAGGAAAAGAGAACTAGTAGCCTGATATCCAAATCATTTCACACGAAATAAATCATATATTCGCAACAGACAGTAGAGGACCGAGATCGAAGGCCCACAATACCAATCGATGGTGGAGGCTCTAGTTGTTCAGGAGCTATGGCAGGATGGATCGGTGTTAAGACTTCATTTGTTTCTTTTCGCCCAGTTTGGTAGGCATAATTGAGACAGAGTCCACGCAAAGGCCTCCTTTCGAATGCGTGCAATCAATTTGCTTCATTGAGAACCTCACCTCGACCACCTCCAAACTTCTAACAATGAAGTCACCAACGTGATAATCGATCCATACACCGCGCTTGCTGTTTCCATTTGCATCGCCATTTTCATAATCATCTAAGCAGTACCCGCACGACATTTCCTGACCATCCGAAGTAGATATCTCAAAGCGAACTGGCTTTATCTCCCAACCATGTGTGTGTCCATAATTGCAGACTCGGCGCCCAAGTCTCCTGAAAGATCTTCCAAGATGCAACCGGAAAAATAAGCTGTATGTTCCAGGTGAGAAGGGAAACTTTATAGACCCATCCACCTCAAACCACCATATTTGCTGCAAATAAGCCACCACATGGAACCTGCAACCCCAAAATATATTCTGAGAAGAAAAAAATTAAGATTTTCCATTGCCCTGAGCTGTGTAGCAAGAAAACCAGCTCAAACTACAAATATAGGCAATTCACAAATAAATTTTTAGCTAGAAGAAACACATTAAACCCAGCTTAAAGACAAATAGGATTACCTTTAAATTAGAGGAGTAACAAGTGAACAGATACACTAAGGAAGCAACGGTAGGAACTCCAATTCTACTTGAGTTGAGAGTACACTTGGAAGTTTAGCCTTCAGTAAATCCTCATTTTCAAAAATCCATAGCATGGGAAGAATATAACAACTACTCTACTGCACATTTTCCCCCACAACTACGAAATTGTACGACGTAGCCAATACTGGAACATCCGTAACATTTATCTGAGTTCTTTTCTTTTTTTTTGAGAAATATTTGACTTCATATCCAATCAAACATATTTCCAAGAAGTTTGCGGTTTGACTCCTCAAGGTGAGGTACTCACAATGATCTCAGTATCAAAGCACATGACCATAATAATATCAATCATTAAAACATTGAACACAGATGAAATCTACCTCAATTTCAATTATCTAATTAACTTCCTTCCGTCTGAAGAAAACAATTATTCATCCCCGTAATTATAAAGAGTAAAAGAACAAATAATCTATATTTCAAAAAAGAACAAACACTCTTGAAAGGAGCTTAAGCCATCACCCACATTTGTCTCATTTAAAATAGTCGTGAGTTAGATACCCAGAAGAATTTTTACCACACAAGGATAAGACGACATATATCAAAGCGCACCACAATGATAAGAGCCTTCACAGCATTAATACACTCATTTTCCCTAAAATAATTTGATGGTTTGTGACATAATAAAAACACCGAACATACGATTGATCCCCATAGAAGAGATCAAGATAGGACGAGGTAGCACATAAGTTTGAGTATATATAGAGAGAAAATATGGAGAAAAAACATAAATTTTTTTATTTATTGTTGCTAAAAATGGAAAATATGGGCCTATATATAGGCAAATTGAGTTTCCCACACTCAGTTACGCATTTTCGTTCCCTTTGTAAAGTGTATCCTACTTGGTGAGGTGGTATCTAATTACTAAAATTGTTTATGGAAGAGTTTTTTAGATTAGTTAATAACCAGATATTTATTAGTAAGAAAGAGGGAGAGAGTGGGAGAGTTGCCTAAGGCTTAGAAGATGCAATCAATCATATAATTCTTTAAGGATGAAAGAACCCAATGAAAAAAATCTTTTGTGTACATGCCAACTTGAACTAATTATTTAGTATATTCATGAAACTATGATTTAATGAGCTATACCAGTAAAAATATTCAAGAAATAAAACATGTAAAAAGGGAACTTTGAAGTATTTCATTTTTATGTCTCCCAATATTACATTGGTAAAGAACCCCTTCAAAAAAAAAAACAAGTGATTGAAACATTACTTCAACCGCGAATTTAACATATTAAGGTAACTCTTAGAATTAGACCGTCTAACCTTAAAAGCCTAGATAGTTAGTTTTGCCACTAAAAACAACAAAAATGCCAACTAGGAGAGTATCAACCGGTAACAAAGAATATAACTTACAGCATATATACACTTAGTTGAAATATATTAATTCAAAGTGTGATATCATGAGTGAATACATTTCCGTCAATCAAAGGTCTCAAGTGAGAGCAATTTTTATATTCGCACCCAATCAGAGCATATCACGTTAGCACTGGGTGGGGACCACTGCTGACGTGATGGGCATTCATTGGGCTCTCCAACAGTTCATTGGGGGACCGAACGCTTGAGCTCAAAAAAATTTTCTCAAGTGAAATGCACCTATAGGATTTGTTTGGTAGGAGTTTGTTTTTGAAATAGTTTGAGTTGTTTTAAGACTAGAGAGAAAAGAATTTATTTTAATGCTATGATGTGAAATAAAATTATTTTATTATTGAGAATTACGTTGGAAGTAAAACTATTTTTTTTTGAAAGATATGTAGAATGTGAAATAAAGTTGATTTTTAAAGTTGAGGTTTATGTACGAAGTGAAATAAATTAATTTTTTTAATATTTGAATTTTTATATAATATAAAATATTAGTTAAGGTAATTTTGAGAGGGTTTGAGGCCTTTTTGGCCCCCAACCAAATAAAAGCATAATGTCTCGATATGCAAAAGACATTTTTTACTACATCCAATCTAGAAAGTCATTCACCTTTAGGTAGATGTGAAAATTTTATTTTTTAATAATCCCAATTTAAGTATAATAAGGTTATAGTATTCTAAATTTGTAAATATGCAAACTGATCTAAGGCCGATCTTGGAGGTAGAAAAAGAACAAATAATATTAAAGTGTATCAAAAAAAAAATCTTTTGAGATAAAGACATCCCAACCAGTACATTGCCACCAAGATTTTGACCATCATTTTCCACAATCAAGAATTATGATGACGTTCATGCAATGAAAAAAATTCAAGCAAGAAACTTCAACAACAACAACCAAGCCTTAATCCACTAGGTGGGGAAGCAAGAAACTTCAAAATCAAAAAATTTCTTAAATCAGTGAATGGCAAGATAAAGTACTTCCGAACTCCAGTTATGCAGAAATATGAAGCCATTCAAGCCAACTTTTATAAGAATAGAGAGTTTAGCTCACGTAAGAAAAGGCATCATCTATCAACAAACAAAAAGGAGATCCTACAACAGGAATGTAATATTTTACTAGCATTGCTTTCAATACCATAATGCCATACTTGTCTCATTTTATGATTCAAAGAGCCTTCCCCATTTTTGCCTGGCCTACTCAAAGCTATGTTCGGCCTTGTCTATAATAAATCTATAATTCTATGAACCAGCTCGCCAACATCAGCGGTTAAACTCTATTTTAGTCAGAATTAAGTCTGAAGAACACATCTTGAAAGGGCCTGCAAATCATCAGCATAACCCACATACATAGTTGCTTAACTGATATATAGTTCTTTATCTATTAGATCTATAATATAAACATACTACTACTAGCTTTTACCTCTACAATATACACATCAGTGCTCAAGCCCCGCATTTCACCATTTCCAGTGAACTCCCTCCACCAAAGAACTTCAGCATATTCTGTGTGTCTCACTCTTTTTTTCAAGTAATTTATCAATGCAGAATGTGAACAAAGAGAATTCCTAAACTATCAAAAACGAACAATCAAAAGTCAATCCTAGAGCCCACAAAAAAGGTGACTAGAAGATGATAATGAAACTTACCAAAAAGGTCTCTTCATTATTGTAACATTGTTACGAGTTCCTAGATAAAACATAAACATTTATGATAATGATTATGTCAAATAGTACGACTTATAAGGCAACATAAATATGGTGCAATTCCAGGTATGAGTGCACATGAAAGTGATGTGGGACAAAAATGTGAATGGATATGTATTAATGTGAGATAAACATTTTTATGTTTTCTATTACAATTAAGACACTTATTTCAAAATTAGTTATATTAAATGAGAAAAAAACACTACAAAGTAAACCGATTAAAAGTTCAAATAAAATTGCTTGTGATCTCAACGATTTGCATTTGACACTTTTGCTCATTTGACTTTGAACAGATTTTGTTGCTGACATGTGTGTGACTCCTTTGGAACGAAAGTCAGCTTGTGGGGTGCTAGTAGTATCGCTCTTTGTCTTCCATCGTATTGCCTTTACTATTCAAAAAGATATTGCAGGCTTGCAGCTCAATTATTAGGTCATATACAATAGGGTGAGCTAGCTTTTGTAACTTGTTTAATTTAAAGATAAGACTTCATTACTTCAAAACTGGATAGCCAGGCCTCTTTAAAATCAAATTTCAACAAATTGGGGTTAAGGGCAGAAATAAAATTGGGTTTAGGGTTTAGCGTTGCAGCGAGTGTTTCCAATCCATGCCTAAATTTAATGAAATACTGCCAAGATCATTTAACCTAATGATGATGTAGGCTTGCTGTTTATCTTGTGGCTTAATTATGTAAAGAAATTAAGCTAGCTGAAGCCCAAAATAAATGAAGGCCCATGTGAAGATCTGAATGCTCCATGAAAGAGGAGCTGGTGCAGAAGCTTTTGCTAATGATGAATAGGTTATAGCTATTACAGGAGCCACTAAATTGGTGGCAATAGAAGAAATGGGAGAGGGAGGCAGATTATAGCTCGAGGTTTTATTCTTTCTTAATGATAACTAGAGTTGGATAACTAGGGTTTAAGGATTGTTATCTAAGATTCCAAACCTTTCCTTCATCAACATATTGCCTCTATCACTAGAACTGTAATATCCTGTGATTCAAATGTAGAGATAGTCTGATTTGATTTTAGGGAATTGTATGATATGAGTACTTCCCACAAAATCACCCATCCCGATATTACTCCAACTCAAGCAAGGTTAATTAAGAGTTTCTCATTATTAGCCTCACGATTAACCTCAAAAAAGCGCCTCTACTATTTGAGATTATGCTATTTACTTATATAAGTCAAGATATTCCCTCCTTTTTTGATATGATATGATTTATTTTTTGCGCCCATTTCACCACTTATTATTCAACTTAGAACCTTGTTATGAATCTGATGCAGCGCGGGGATCGGTTTGAGTCGAACCTAACGCTACCAATATTAAGTTAGCGCCTAGATTTATATGTATATATTTGAATGACTAAATGCAAATAAAGAGGAGATTAAACCAAGTTTTTCCAAATTATATTAAATATAAATATTTGCATATTCACATAAGCGTTATGAAATAATTGAGATGATTAAAATACTATCCAAACAAATTCAAACAAACTTATCAATTAAGATAATAAACTTTCGAACCCCAAGATGAATTACCGTATACACATTTATCTTGAGATTTCCAGCACATGATAACTCATCCAAATTATTTAATACATCCAAACATTCACCAAATATGAATTTCACGATTCAGTTTAGGAGAGAGATGTAATATGAGAAAAATAGTGACTTTCACTTTTAATAACAAGCACAAGAAACACAATTCCAACTAGAGCTTATGTGGAAAAAGTGACATAAGATCGGAGCATTGCAGGACACGATTTCTATTCAAGAACATGGAGGAAATCAGGAATTCAAGGAAACATCTGAGCTGGGAATATCTTCAAAATAGCAGCATGAAGTTGAAAACAGAGAAAACACACAGAAATAGGGAAATTAGGAATCACTGTAAGCAAACCGAGGAAAATCGGATCTCGAAGTCGAAGCCTCAGCTCCCTGTTGTAGCCTCAGACGAAGCCGAATCGTCCTCGAAAAGAAGCCGCAGCCACCTGCTTGGCTCGATCAATGGAAGAACGCCGAACGCAGTCGCCTGCTGCCGTGCCGACAACAAAATCCGTGACCACCTGTCCGGATTTCTGAGTCGTTCCTGAAACGAAGTCGCAGCCACCTGCTCAGCCCCGATCAATGGAAAAAACGCCGAACGTAGCCATCTGCTGCGACGTCGGCGACAAATCAATGCCACCTGCGTCGAGATTGTTCGAAATGAAGAAAATTCTTTTCACAGCTCAAATCCAATCCCCTCTCCCTTAGTGCTGCATTCTTCCTTTTATAGCAGAAACTGAGAGTGGAAGATAGGGTGAGGTTCACTTATCTGTGCAAGACGCGTGGCCGACGGTTGGGGAAAATGATCATGGCCAGCGGTTGCTAGCGTGGGACGCGTGGCCGACGAAGAAAGCCGCTGAACCCGGCGGAATCAACGACGTGGAATGTGACCGAGCAAGCGAAAGCCATGAATGCTTCTCCAATCTAAACCTGCGAGTGCTTACGAGATGAAACTCCTTTTAGGGATTTTTAGTTGAGAAATTATGAATAAGCCTGTACTTTTCTTCCCCTTTGCAAAATAGGTCCAAGCTCTTTCAAAACAACTTAAATAACTTATAAAAGATTTAAATTGGGTTCAAATCAAACTCAATTTGATTCCAATTGAATCTTTCTGACTCCAACTAACTTGAACTAAAAATAAAATATGTACAAGACTCGTGAGTGAGAATTCCCACTAATATAACCCAACATTTGACTCAACAATAACCCAAATAAAATGTGCAGAAAATAAAGATAACCATGTACGAGATAACAAATTGTTATAATCTACGCTCGAGGTCGTAGATTATAACGTAACCGCTGGCGCTAGTTATCTGGCTCTGCATCAGAATCGCACTTTAATCTAAAGATTCTCTTCTCTTAGAGCACTACTCAGCAATCACTCTTCGTCCTCTTCGGCCACAGGCGTTAAGAATCCCACTAGCTTCTGTCTAGTTCATCCTCGAAGCACATCGTATTGTGAGAGATCGGCTTTGATACCATATTGTAATATCCAGTGATCAAAATATAGAGATATTATTCATTTTCGCTTTAGAACGTGTGACTTGAGTACTTCTCTAAAAGTCACCCATTTTAGTACTACTCCAACTCAAGCACACGTAATTATGAAGTTTTCCATCATTAGCCTCACGAATTTACCCCAAAAGTCCCTCTACTATTTGGGATCATGATATTAGTTATATAGCTTAGAAACTCCTGTCTTTTTTGATGTGGTACGATTTATTTTTTTGCCCCTCTCACCACTCATTATCGGGTTTAGAAGCTTGCCAGGAGCCACGCTTTGCTCCAAGAATTCCCTTTTCCTAAGATACCACTCAACGATTACTCCCTGCCATCTTTAGCCACAGGCATCACAAGAATCATAATTTGCTCAAACTCAAACTTCATTAACCATCGATAATTAAAATGTTCAATTACATATTCTACTTAGAAAGGGTTTAATCACACCCTAAAATGAAATAGACAAATAGACAATGTAAGGCTAAACATGAACAATAAAATAAAAAAAAATTCTTGAATAAGTTGATGCTAACAAACCCAATGAATTGAAATCAAACAATAAGATGAAAAACCATCGTCAATCCATCAAGGATAGTCATGGTGTGATCTAATATGTCATTGATCATAAGATCAGAAAGTGCTTACTTACATGCAATAAATAATAAGGGATCAATACACATCAAGCAAAAAAAAATTATCAACTAATGCTGAGGACCTTTTGGGACAGTTTCTACAAATACTAGGAATCTTATGTACAACACAAATAGTTCCATAAAAAAAGATTGATAAAACAGCTGTGCTGCATATCAAAACTATAATATATGAATAGCTTTCCACCACAGTTTGTGACAGAAGACTGTCCCAAGCAGAGCCTAAAAATTAATGGACACCCTACCTTCAACTTGTCAAAAACTCAAATAAGCTCCTTAGGTTACAGGATATATTCATAATCTACATCCCTATCTTAAGGAAAACCACAATATACTAAAAATGAAAAAGATATACGTTAGTATAGCTGAACACAGTGTTTATCTGACAAAAGGTACAGGGTTTGAAACATCCATAAGGATAAGCATGCAAAGTATCTCAGTGCTTTGCAAACCAGTACAACCATTATAAATCTACAAATTGGATATAGGTAAATATAAAGCAACATTGCAGCAAGATAACAAAGCAAGTAAAATCCCTGAATCGTACCTGGACTCTTCAGTAGTAATCCAACCCCAGTATCTCCTATCCTCGATTCCAGTTATAGACATTGCCTTGGCCGAGACGGAAACGCAGACTCCACTGGTGACGCGATTAAGCCACACCACCTGTAATGCACTCCCCCACCGTCAACAATCTGATGTCGCAAATGAAGGGCTAGGGCTAAGAAATTACCTTGGTGCCGTCATCAAATAGAACGGGGCGAGAGAGGACGGCGAAGATATCCTTCTTCTTGGAGATGCACTGGTAGCTTTCTGGCGGCAGAAGCTCCAGTAGAAGAGGATAACTGGGGGGCAGCTTCGACTCCCAGACGAAATCGGACGAGGCCGCGCCGCGAAAGGCGCGATTCAGTCGAGCAAGGTTGCAGATCTCGGGCGGTGTGAGGTACATGAACACACATGCCACACAGCTCTCCGGTATGTCACCAAGCCCCGGACCCCCGACGCCGCCGTTGCCGACCTCCGTCAGACTCGAGAGAGAAGCCCCCATCCCCTCTCCTTCCCTCTACTCTTCCTTTGTACCTTTTTCTATGGGGCTTGTCTTGGATTCGCTTTTCCCTCACTATTTTCCCCGTGAAAACATGGAATCATCCATCAATGACTCCTCAGACGAGGTAGTAATAGCTTTGGTGCCGCGGCCGGGGCGGTGGCCGTGCTGTGTGGGTGTGGCCGCGGCCGCACGGAGGTCAGCCGCGAGCGACAGATCACGAATGGCGACATGACACGTAAAGAGCATTTTCCTGTTTCCCCTTTTTTTACTGCTCTTGCCGTGCTAATTCGGGTAAGACCCGCAACCAGGGATTCGCGACTTTTTTTTGCTGCAAGTTAAAATTAGGGTAAATTACTTCTAGGTCTCTACATTTGACAACATAGTTTAAATTGATTCACAAATTTTAAATCTTCCGTACATGCCTCTAATATTGATTAGAGGCATATAATTTTTAAATTTTTTTTATAAAAACTCCTCTGAAATTAATTAGAGACTTCAAATTAGTCCATCAATTTCTTTTAATAAATTTTTATTTCTATGAAGAGACCGTTTGCTCTATTAATTTAAAAACTTTTTGTGAAAATTTACAAAATTTATGAACTAATTTGCAATAGTCTATTAATTTCAGGTACCCAAAAGTAATTAACCCTTATATTTATATAATTATTTTATATTAACTTAAAATTATAATATCAAATTTTTATCTTATTTTATATTTTATATCAATTTTAACATAAGGTCCTTTTATTCATATTTATGTATTTCTTTTAATAAAAAATTATTATTTCAGAAAAATTTACTTATTTCACCCCTAAAATAAATTTTATTATATATTTCACTCCCAAATTATCTATTTACTTTTATCTTCCTAAAATAAAATTTATTACATATTTCAACTCTAAAGTTGTAACATCAAGATTAATGATCAATATTTAAAATGACTAATGTTTAATCGCCAATACTTTACTCCAAAAATTAAAGTCACAGGAAGATAACGAGAGTGAGAGAAGAAATTTAGTTTGTAAATAATTATTCAAAATTAGAAGGGATAGAAGTAAATAGATAATTTTAGGAGTAAAATATATAATAAAGTTTATTTTAGGAGTACCCTTAATTTAAAAATTATGCTAAAGCACTTTGATGTAATATTGTACTATATTATTTAAAAAAATTTATTTAATTTAATGATATATGTAAAATATATTTTAAAATATTATGAAATTGCCACTCAAATAATGTAATTTATATATCACTGCATATATATAATGTGCTATAACATTAATATATTTCCTATATTCCCTGTCTAAAGTAAAATTATTTTAAAATATTTTATAATTTTTTTAAAATAACTATTATTAAAAAAATTATTTTACTTTAAAAAATAAAAAAATATTTTTATTTTATTATATATAAATTTTAATATTAAATAAATAAATTTATTTATTTTTATAAATCAACAAATTTTATTTCACACTATACTTTTTAGTATAATTAATTTATTTTTTATGTATCTCTTAAAAAAATTATAAAATTATAATTATTTTCTCTAATTAGTAAGCAACTATTTTAGTTATAATTAAAATAGTTATTGTAAAAAATTTTAATTTTTTTTTAAAAAATTAAATTATTTTACATAAATTTTAATATTAACTAATTATTTTATTTTACATTTAATATAATTTTTAATTAATTAATTAATTAATTAATTTTACATTTAATATAAATTTTAGTTAATTCAATTTATTTTGGTACATATATTTCAAAAAAATTATAAAAGTTTTATTTTTTTATTTTTTTTAATCAAAGGAGGCCTCATTTAATTAAAGAGGAAAAGCCTGCGGAACGTTGGTGCCGCCTCCGCAGGTAGGGCTGGTTAGACCGGTTCAACTCAGAACTGGTCCTGCAAGAACCGGTTGAACCGGGACTGATTCTAGCTAGTTTCGGACCACAGAACTGGTCCGAATTGATTCTACAAGTGTAGAACTGGTTATTTGGTTCAGAACCAGATTAGTTTCATTGAACTGGAACCGAACCGATTCCAAAATAAAATAAAAAAATAATATGCTTGGGGGCAGCAAACGCGGCGTGCTTGGGGGCAGCGCACGCGGGCGCTGCCCCCAAGCACTGCAGCCAGCTGCAGTGGATAAATAAAAAAAAAAGTTTTATAATAATATAATGGAACAGTCATTTGACCGTTTCTGCTCCCAGTAACTGTCAAATGACCGTTTTAAGGTCATTTTAGACTTTTTAACATATATTGAACTCTCTATAAATAGTAAAAATTTGTGAAGAGAATTCCTATAATCTTCACCAAATTTTTCTGCTTTTCTACTTTATCAAAAATTTTGCAAATATGTTTTAATGGCTTCCCAACGTTAATTCTATAGCGCTCCTTCCTCAAGTTGCCAATAGAATGTGGATCTGAATTACGTTCTAGAACTCGATCGTTTTCTTGCACTTGGTGAAAATTTTGACGAAACATCAGAACCTGATCTCGACCTATCTGCCGAACATGATCCAGAGGCAAGTGGAGATGTTGGCATCGGCACTGGCCCGTCTACTCATTCTTCCAGTGTCTCTAATAAATCTCGGACGAAACGGTGGTGGAACTGATACATTTAAAAAGCACCTAGTTAGACTTCATAAATTTGATAAAAGAACTTGTCAACCTACTACTGTAGAGCCAACTGAAACACAATTGAATCCTCAGAGTGGAACTATGTCATGGTCTTTTAGAAATGATAAGGCATGTAGAGGTTTAATTCAATTTATTGTACGAAACGAACAAACATTTATAATATGTAAAAAGAAGGGATTTTTAGAATATATTATTCAATATTTATAACCTCAATATAATCGTATTTCTAGGCATACACTTAAAAAAGATTGAATGTCAATGTACAAATAATATAGAAAATTTCTTATTTAACACCTCAATAATATTAGTTGTAGGGTTACCGTTTAACATTCGATATTTGGTGCGAGTTACTTAGTTGTTACTTGTCATTGGATCAATGAACAGTGGGGAATGCAGAAACGAATATTATTTTTAGATATATTAGATGAGCCCTATACAGGTTCAACAATTTTTTCTTACATTCGTAATATTTGTAAACTTTGTGAAATAGAGAATAAAATTTTTTCTATTACTTTGAATAATACCTCAAATAATAATTTTGCAGTAATTTTTTTACAGTAATTTTTAAAACCTCCACTTTATGGTTCTCTTTTTCATGTTAGATGTGTATGTCATATCATAAACTTATGTGTTTTTAACATTTAATTATCGATAAATTTAAGCATACTGCAAAATAGATTCGTTTAAATTCAAACATTAGGCGTGAATGAAAACGTGTTTGTGTAAGTGCCAGAAAAAAGTTTTATAAAATTTTCATTACCTGTAGAAATTAGATGGAATTCACTTTATCATTTATTCGAATCACTTTTACCGTACGAAGATTTGCTAACTGTTTTTTATAATTCATATAAACTTAATCATGACCTTCAATTATGTTCTTATGATTGATTTTTTTTAAAAAAATTTTTCGAATTATTGTCTATTTTTAAGTAGTCTACTGAAAGTTTTTCAGGTGGTTATTATCCGACTTCGCCTATTTTTTTACCTTATTTTTTTAAATGTATCAAAAAATTTTATAGTGTAGATCAGATTCAATTCTTTAAACTTTTATTGCTGACATGGAACTAAAATTTAGAAAATACTGAGAAAAAAATCTATTTTTATATTCAATAGCTATTTTGCTTTATCCTCGTTAGGGAATCGAAGCTATTGAAATTTTTTACGCCGAATATTCTGATTTCTTGGGAGTAATACTGATGCCGAAAAAGCATCAGCTTTTACAACTCTCCAAGAGTTATTTTCTCTTTATTATAGTGAGCAGGTTGCGATTAGGAACGTGCAACTTGTGGAGGAACAAACAGGAACACAGAAAAAGCCTGGCATTTTCAATGTTTTTAAGTCGGCGGCGGCAAAAAGATCTTTTGTTACAGAAAAAGAAAAAACAACTTCTGGCGAATCCACAATACAGAGTCAAGCACCCGCAAATTTAAACGAGTTGCAGTTCTATTTACATCTCGGAGAAAAATTTGATGATGATATGATCTTATTGGAATGGTAGAAAAACTCATCAAAACAATATCTCATTCTTTCTGCTTTGACACGAGATGTTTTAGCAGCCCAAGCTTCCAGTGTAACTTCTGAATCAGCTTTTTCTACCACAAAAAGAATAATAGAAGACTACAAAAGTAGTTTATCTCCTACAATTCTTTGCATGCTTATCTGTCTACAAGATTAGTTTGCTGCTGAGTCGCGAAATCAACAGTATAATTTCGTGGATGAATTTAAGGATAACAATTCAGAGGAGGAGTACTCGAAAAGAATTCTTTGTAATTATGATGAATAAATTTTTTTGTAATATGAAATATTTATACGAATTGTAATTATTATTTTTAAATATTTTTGTTAATATTAATAATATTTTTTAAAATTTTTTTATGTTAATTTTTTCATAAAATATTACAAAATATAATTTTTTTATAAAATACATAAAAAATATTTTTAAATTACCAATTGATCTGACTTGACCTAAATATATGAATCCGGACCGAACTCGAACCGGATCCGGTCCCGGTTGGGTTACCGGTTCCAGGTCCAGGTTCGATAGAACCGGACCGGAATCAGTCGGCCCGGTCCGGTAACCATCCTATCCGCAGGCCTGCAACCGTAACCACCTCTGCAATAAGTTCACGTGATGCTCACGTGCACGGCGGTATTTTGGGAGTCTGGGACCCGGATGCCCCTTTCTCCAATGGATCCAATTCCCGGCGAGCTAGAGATCTACACGCTGGAAAGGTGAGAGAAATCGAGGAACAGCCTTCGGCATTTCTTCCTATTTGTCTTCCCTTCTTCTCGGAAGATTGATCTGGAGGAGGAGAGAGCTGCTGCAATGGAGGCTAGATTAGATCTCGATGGGAAGCCGATCAAGCCGATAACTATCTGCATGATCGGCGCCGGCGGTTTCATCGGTTCCCACCTTTGCGAGAAGCTGTTGGCCGAGACTCCGCACACGGTCTTGGCCGTAGACGTCTATTACGACAAGATTAAACACTTGCTCGAGCATCCCGCTGGCCGGATCCAATTCCACCGCCTTAACATCAAGAACGATCCCAGGCTTGAAGGCCTAATCAAAATGTCCGATCTGGTGCGTATAAGCCCTAAGCATCGCCATTTGCCTTGTTTAATTCCTCCTCTGTAGTGGATCTTGCTTTTCTTGCTGCATTTCCCTTTCCATATCCGCATGTCTGTTGTCCCTGGTTTCTTGCTTCAGAAATGCAGTAGTTGTCATGATTCCGGTGATTTTGAATTTTTTATTGTAAGCGTGTATGATTGTTCCGTGGGCACCTGCAGACGATCAATTTGGCAGCTATATGCACACCTGCGGATTACAACACGCGTCCACTTGATACCATTTACAGCAATTTCATTGACGCTCTTCCTGTTGTAAGCTTTTACTTTCCAACAAACATGTATATTTCCACCAAGTCATTCTCATACTCTTATCGGTTCTTCTTTGCTTTGTTCTTCTCATGACGTTCTTTGCTAGGCGATTAAAAAAATGAGCATAGACACTGTGTGTTGATGATGATGCAGGTCAGGTATTGCTCCGAGAATGGCAAGCGTTTGATTCACTTCTCCACTTGTGAAGTGTATGGAAAAACCATTGGAAGCTTCCTCCCCAAGGATCATCACCTTCGAAAGGTGCTTTCATGTTCTTCAACGTTTTATTTAATACTATTTATCAGCTTAGAGTATGATACTCCAGGAGCTTTTGTTCTCAGCATAAGAAGATGATGTTGTGCATGTGGAAAAAAAATATTGAAGTCCATAATAAGCAGTGTAGAGGGATAAAGTACAGGTTACTTTTTTAACTGTAGAGATTTTTAATTTGTTTTGCATAAAATGAACACAAGATATTAAAACAAGCTGATTCTATTCTCCTTTCAAAGAGAATAAATCTTTTGTTTATTTTGTCGGTTGGCCATGTCAATGCAAACATAGTTGATTGTAGTATGTAACTCCAATTTTTCTAAATTTACTTATGGTATGATGTTGGACAGTTCCAAGTCAATTTTGCATTTTTCTGTGTTATAAAAGTCAATTTCCTGAAAATGCTAGTTCTTAAGCTATGGTTAGTGCATTGTTAAGCAATTATAAAAGATATTCACAGTTCATTTTTGGCTTCATATTCAAGCCTTTTAGTACAATTTTTTTTGTTAGCTAGCCAAAATCCGTGTGGCTCGTGAAGAGGCGATTAAACCATGAATCAGTTTACAAGATTTTGGAGACTCCTTTATATGTTGGATTCTTCTTTTGAGTTCTCCCTAATTTGAAAATGTGTCTGACCACAGGTTTAAGCATTTGTTCAATTCCTGATTAGACCAGATTTATATATTAGATTCTTGTTAATCATATGAAGTTATAGTTAAATAAGTAAAAAAGAGCTTGTGGATTTTTTGTTAATATGTCCCTTCTGTTTTGATGACAGTTCAAATCTAACCTCAATCTAAGCATCTATTGCCAATTTTTATTTTTCTTTCTTAATTATTGTTTTTATTTCAGTAATGTTGGCAATCATGGGTTCAATTACTTAGGATTTTGTCCCTTGTTCTAATAAACTCTAGTGCAAAGCAAAGGTATTTAAAGAAATGTTCCTCAAGCCATGTTTGGAATATGGTCATTGGATTTGTTCTTACATTTGTGAAACTTCAAATGAAGTAGCAGCCTCAGTTTCCTAGATGTTAAATTTCAGATTTCATAGATATGAAGTGTGGTGGAAGAGTTTTCCATAGAAGCAGTGAATAATGCTGCAAACTGAGATTATTGGTGCAAGTATTGTTAGGTTTGATATTTAAAAAAAAAGTTGTCGTTGTGATACAGTAAAGTGAAAATGGCTGTACTTGAATATACAAGTTTTTTTACTGTCTGGATTTTCTCATGCAGTTCCCTAAGAAACAAGGCCTGTGTAAAACCTAATACAGACAATAAATGCTCAAGTGTGCGGAATGTAAATGGGACAAATTTTCAAAATATCTTTTGTTCTAATAAGTAGGAGTATGCCATTGATTTAGCTATACTTGCAAAATGCCTTGATTTAGTGCTGATTGGACATCCGGTCAGCAATTATTGATGACTGGGCATAAAAATGGGTAAATTGTGTGGGTCACATGACTTATTTGTGTACAATTCACAACGTATGTTGTGGACTTTATTAATTCATGTGATCTACACAACTTATATACTGAATCAAAGAATAAGTCATGTGGGCACATGATATATGACTTACACCTGTTTTTGCACAGTCATTATGAATTGCTGACATAAACGCCAAGTCAGCTTATTGTAAGGATTGATGTGATAGATGTTGTGTTGCCCGTTAAAGTATTATAATTGGAATCTAACAGAAATTGATATTAAGAATTAAAGCTACACCAACGTATGTACAGTTTCAACTGTTAATTTTTCTGAAGCTGTCGTATTCTTATGGCTAAAGTTTTTTTATTTTTTGAAAGGGATAAAGTTTTTCAAAACAGTATATTAATATTATGATATAATTGCCAGTTCTTCTCTTCTGTAAAAAACTCAGATATTGGTCTTTTCTTCCAACTTGTAAAGATTTGTGTTTAAACTGCTTTAATAATTATTGGATTCAGAGTTGATTTATATCCATAAGTGAAATTATTAATCCAGTCATGCAACTCCTCTAGTTCTTAGCTATACCTCTTCTAATTCAAACCAGTAATTCGCGAGAGTGAAACATGTGAATGTCGCAAATGGCCAAAGCTTTCATCTTTGTCAAACATTACATCTGTTTTGTAGCTCGAGTACCATTTTTCCTTTTTGTTGAATTTTGATATTTTAAGTGGACACTCTACTTTCCAAATAATTTCATTGTTGCCCAAAACCTAGCTCTAAAGTTTTGATCAGCTAATGGACCATGCTATTTCTCGTTGAAATAGGAACCAGACTTCTATCTGCTCAAAGAGGACTCTTCACCATGCATTTTTGGACCAATAGAGAAACAAAGGTGGTCATATGCATGTGCAAAGCAACTTATTGAAAGATTAATATATGGTACTAATACATTCACCTGAATTTTGTGAACTCTATTAGCAGTCTATTGTTGTGTCTTTTTATGGGCGACTACATTTTAAAATTACTGCAGCTGAGGGTGCAGAAAATGGCCTTGAGTTCACCATTGTAAGACCTTTCAATTGGATCGGGCCAAGGATGGATTTTATTCCTGGAGTTGATGGCCCAAGCGAGGGTGTTCCCAGGGTTTTGGCATGCTTTAGTAATGTAAGAATCTACATTGATGATTATAGATACAAGAACTGAAATTCCATATAATGCTAGCTTTTGGTTGCAGAATCTTCTCCGCCGTGAACCTTTAAAGCTTGTTGATGGTGGGCAATCCCAACGAACCTTTGTGTACATCAAAGATGCAATTGAAGCTGTTCTTTTAATGATTGTATGTTCCTTGCTGTTGTTGTGTACAACTATCTAGAAAGTCACTTGACCAAAACCCTCTCTGATATTTTTTATTTTGATGAACTTGAATTTTCTTCTGTCAAATTGGGTTAGGTTTGTATGCACCATAAAATAACTTGGGTTGGATTTGGGTTGTAGAATTTAACCTGTTTATTAAATGACTCAAGTTCAGGTAGAGATGATATAGAAGTCAACCAGACTTGTGCTTCGCCTAAACCTAGACATACTTGGCAGTTTTGCTGCCTCGGTTTCTTTTTCTCTATTCCTAAGTTTGTTGGAGTGATATAATTCAAGTTATTTCATCCTTTCAGGAGAATCCTGCTCGAGTAAATGGCCAGATCTTTAATGTGGGGAATCCCAATAATGAAGTAACAGTTAAGCAACTTGCAGAGATTATGACAGAGGTGGGTGATGATACCAGAGTTCATATTAAAAGTAACCCATAAGAAAGGTGACAAAATATGAGCTCTAATGTTGCAGGTCTACTCAAAGGTGTCAGGAGAGCCACCACTTGAGGTGCCTACCATTGATGTTAGCTCACAAGAGTTCTACGGTGAAGGTTACGATGACAGCGATAAAAGGATTCCAGACATGACTATAATCAATAGACAACTAGGTAAATGCATTAATATAGCATAGAATTTCTCTTTTCAATTTTTTGAGCATAGATCTGGGTAGGGTTTGCTTGTCTTGTTGGACTTAGTAATCACATGTTTGAAACAATTCACAAAGCTGTTTCTTTGCTTTGTTGGCTAAGGCTGCATTCCTCAACGCTCTTGGCACTAGTTAGGAATGTTTTGGATCCCTCCATGTGGGCGAAATGGAGGAAGTTCAATAAGAAATTGAAATAATTTGTCGAAGTTTTGCAGAGATGATAACTGGGGTTTGTGAAACCCCAGTGAGATAAGGGTTATTTGTGTTCAACCATGTTTCCAAAGTAACCTTGTCGGAGCTAATATAATCTTGTGCATATGTAATCTCGTAGGAGTTAGTATAACTCTGTGCAGATGTAAATTCATGTTACGTAGTATAACCCCATGCAAATATAACTCTGTGGGATATAGTATAGCCTTGGGTAGATATTTTGGATTGGATTGGATTTACTTGTTCATTAAATCAATGAGGAGTGATTTTCTCAACTTATTTAGACATGTGCTTCTAGTAGATTAAGGAATCAGAGATAATTATGAGGTAGTAGCAATGTTAGTGTCAGCTAGAAATCATATAAGGAAGTGGTATGGTGGAGAAAGCGACATCGGGATACTATGGCTCTTTGGCCAGAAGTAGTTACTACTTTCTCCCATTATAAAAAGGTCATTTGGAGCTCCAAAGTAAGATGTTGCCATTGTGGTTATTGCTATTTAGCAATTAAGAGTCAAAGTGAGAGCTTCTAATGATCCATTGCCGATAGTGAAGTTAAGCTGTGAAGACCAGTGAGGAAGTTCGTTAGAGAGACAACCAACAACCCAAAAGATCAGTCTCTTCTCAAATCTTCGTATTGGACAAAGAGAAATAACAGAGAAACTGATTCTCTACTAGTCATCTAAAGATTTTCAGATTCCATGTGGAAAAACTAAACTACTTTTAAACCCAGTTAGACTCCTAGATTCTAGCAACCGTGAGAGGGTGTTCTCACTTTAGGCTCTACGAAGAGTTCCATATTGCCCCTTCTAAGTTGTATAAGATCCTAGTTTGGAGAAATGACATCCTCGATGCATTCAATGAGGTTTAATTAATAACTTCATGGGTTTTATGTCTCGCTTTTGCACAATAAAGGAAGGGCAAACTGATGTAAATTATTTTAATGTTTGTCAGAGCTTAAACCCAATATTAACAAGTCAAGCCGACATGTTTATCTGCACAAAATCTTTAAAAAAAATATAAGCTTGTCAATTCGTGTCAACAAGAACTTGACCCCAATTTGAACCCTACTATAATAATGTCCCCAGAACTGAAAAAATTTTAGGTTAGGTTTAGGTTTGATTGGATCATAGATTTAGTAGTATGATCTTTTTGTAGCATATTTATGGACGGCAATGATGAGATTTGTTTTGACATTTATGAATGATTTAAAATAAATTTATTTTCATCTTGTAATATGTATAGGATTTAGGATGTGAAATAATGTTCATGTTTTGGAGAATTACTTACATGCTACTAAAATCTGTAATATTTATATATTTGACACTTAATTTTTTATATTTACATGTAAGCCATTGAAATTTGAAATCTTGAAAAATCATAAAAGCTGTTTTCCATCAATTATCTTGGCATATGTAGGAAATATTTTATTTGGTTGAACATGTAATTTTTTTTTTAATATTAGTAAATTTACAATAGTCATCAATGGCCTAGAAGTCTTTTCCCCTCTACTATTATAATGTAAAAGTATTCAAATATGTATTCGTACATCATATGAACGGAGTATTTCTTTAAGATGACGAGAAACTAGTGCCAGGTAGTTTTTGTAATTTATATTAGATTAAGTTGCTTATATATAAATATGAAAGATTTTAGTGACATATATGTTATTTTTCTTAAATGTTTATTTTAAAAATTATGAATAATGTGAAATAAATTTATTATTAGTGCTAAAATTTGTATAGTATTTAAAACGTATTTAACTTGAAACTGACTGCAGGTTGGAGCCCAAAGACTTCTCTACAGGATTTGCTGGATTCTACTTTGACCTACCAGCACAAAACATATGCAGAAGCTATTAAGAGAGCGATGACGAAACCGACTGCTACCAAGTAGATGTCAATTCTTTGATTTTTAGGGTTAGATATCATGCCCACTGACCTCCCTCTCAAATTACTTAATCACTTACGATTATTGATAATTTTTTTATAAGTTATTGTTTATTGTATCTTTAGTTAATCCTTATTAATAGATTCTTAAGGGTGGGATAATTTCAAATTATTGTAGTTTATATAGTTTCAGAATATATTTGTTTGCAGGTAGATGGCATTTGGTTTAAAGTTATGTCGATAATTTCGTTTAATGACAGGTATAAATAATTTTATAAAAAATTATAAAATTATCTAAATATCAAGATATTTAAGAGTAATATGACATAATATCTATCATAGTATTTATGTCATATTCTACTGATTGTGGATAGTGTCTTATCATTTCATTCAGCATTCATGGCATTTGTAATTGAAGCAGGTTTATCTTCAGCAATGTGCAGTGGTGAGCGGAAAACTTGCATCTTGCTAATGAAAATTATATTAGAGGAGAAATACTTGTGTTTAAGTGAATTGAATACACAAGTGATTGGATATCATTTAATTCAAAATTTTAAGCGAATTAATGTTTAGTTCATTATAAAAAAAAAAATCATAATTAGCTGTTGACTATTAATATAAAATAATTTTTTTGTGTAATTCTACCGATCTTTTCTTTATATGAGGATATATTTGTGTTGATTTTTTTTCTATCTATAGATTATTTAACCCATCAATTGTAAGCATGGTTATCTAGAGCCTGTTCAATCACTTAGGTCTTGTTTGCCGTGAGGACTAAAATAGGATCAAGACAGGACCAAAATGATACTAATTTAAAAAAAAAATAATAATAATAAATAAATTTTTTAAATCATTCTATACAAATTTAAATATAAAAAATATTATTTTACTTTACATACTCAACAATTTAAAATAAAAATATCAATTTTATTTCACATTCTAGATTAAAATATTCAAATCAAGTATTTTGATCTAAGATGTGAAATAAAGTTTATATTTTTATTAGCAATTATTGAATATGTGAAGTAAAATATTTTTTTATATTAAAATTTGTGTAGAATAATTAAAATAATTTATTTATTATTATTTAAATTAGTACTATTTTAGTCTTGTTTTGGTTCTCGCGCCAAACAGGGCCAAAAGAACCTCAATCAGTGTCATTCGCTTTTGGATTTTTATTCAACAATCGTAGAACTTAGGGAGGTCACTTGATTATTGTTGAACCATCGTCGGTGACGTCAAGTGTTGGGAGAGAAATACACAAGTGAATGATCACAATTTTACTTAAACAACCTAAACTTTGTAATTTGTATACACTCTTAACAATTAATACTATTATTACTTCAATCCTCTTGACTTGTTTAATTGAAATATATCTTGTTCACGGTTTTTTTTTTTTTTAACTAATAAGGACAACTGGATCTACGGTTTTTTTTTTTGTTATTGCAATGAACCAGAGGAATAATGTTATAAAAGAATAAAACAATTTTCTTTTCTCGTTTAAAATAATTGTAAAGCACAAGAATTTATTTTATTATTGAAGCTGTCTTCTATTTTCATAATGAAACACACTGTAGTCAATTTTGATGTAAATAATGTAAAATTGGAGGATCTTCGAATCTCTAATGTAAACCATGATGCAAGAATCATCTTCTAGCAAAAAAGAAAGGGCAAATTTCACCCAGGTCTTTGAGTTTAAGGGTTATTATCATACAGGTCCATTTTTTTTGAAATCCTATCCAGGTCCCTAAGTTTTCAAAAATATCATCTGGATCTTTTTTTTATTTTTTTATTATTAAAAAATATACAAAATTATTATTATACCCTTACCCTCCCTCTCTCCACCAGATCCGGCAGCTGCGCCGCCCCGCGCCGCCTCCCGAGCGGCGCAGCGTGGCCTCATGACACCGCCGGCGGCCTCGCGCGG
>KZ451944.1:805881-833418 GCA_002786265.1 Apostasia shenzhenica | reverse complement strand
CCAAGTCATCACGGCCTCAGTATACGTAGATTTTTTTTTATCACAGGTATATCATAAAAATCTCATAAATAGCAAGATGTATATCATATATGTATCATATATATCTCATACGTAAGCAATTTATCACGATTATCGTATCATAATAATCTCATACGTAGTAATTTTATCACAATTGTATTAAAAAAATGAGAAATTTAATTATATAATTCAAATATTTAAGAGGTATGTATTATAAATGCTCCTAAATAAATCAACTTATCTGGCCTATTACGGCTTACGAGACAATATTGCGAGGGTTTAAGAGATTTCATTAATATCATTTAAGAAAGGTCATAGTCTAAGAATCTGAAAATTTCAATGTACGACAAAATCGTACATGGGCTAATTATATAGCATAGTATAAGTTTACAATATGAATATGCTTCATAGAAATTGATGCAGGTAAAAATAACAATGAATATACGGACAATTAAAATAACATTTAAAAATTACGTAATACATGGAATATATTTGAAATAAATCTAATGTTTTATTAAGGGATAATACCTGCATGCACACTCATTTCAACTTATTTATGCGTTACTTATCCATTCTTAGTTAATACGCTATACACATCAAAATTATAAAATTTTATCTCATTTATTATGTAAATTAGATTGAAATACATACTGTAGGGGAGTCAGCTTTGATAGGTTATCCCCGACTGTTTATTAGTAGAATTGAATTTAAGTCATTGTTCTTATTTATTTATTAATCGACAGTTCACTGAAAGAACCCTAATATTGGAATCAATAACTTGAAAAGAATATTACCAATAAATATCTCTATTGTTCATTTATTTCATTAAAAAAACTCCATCTTGGCATATTTACGCTCAGGACATGAAGAATAAAGACATGCTGTCAATATCTCCCCAGGATGTCAGAGTTTAGAGGTTGAAATATTTATATCACTTAAAATAAAATAATTACTATAGGAATTGGATTGTTTTTTTTTTTTTATAATTGGAATCGAATATTATATACGTTCAAAATTGTTACCTGGATTTCTTAAGTTACCATCTGTGCTAGCAACTGAAGATATTACAAGTTGAATTTTTATTGCATATGGTGTAAAATTAGATTCTGATTCAAAAAGATTAACTCGTATGCATTGAAAAATAATATACGAAGAAACTGTACATATTATGTATCTCGATAGAAATAAATTTAAACCACTATTATTAAAACATATACATATAATACACGATAATTTATGTGATCGAGTTCTGGAGAAATAGTCACTGAAAATACAGTTATTTTAAGATTAATATTTATAATTAATGGTAAACTTGTGCATATTCTCCTATCCAAGTTCTAAAATCTAACTGAGCACGCATTCTCCGTATTTGTGGGTTGTCCAAGGTCGGAACCTTAAAAAAATAATACGATAACCTATTGATATAAAGACTAAGCCTTCCAAAGAATTATAGACACAACCCATGCATATGTGACACAAACTATGTGTGAGTGATGTTGTCTGATCAAATTTAGTAAACACCTATCAATAAGAGTATCGTAGTTTCTTCAAGACTTAGATAGGAATTGTAACTAGTCCCTTAGGCGCCTATACTCCCCACTTCGTAACTTGGCAACACTCCGCACGCCTTTATCTTTTTTTTTTTAAGATAAGGGCTTGTTGTTATTTGTTTGAAAAAAAATTCATATTAGGATTTCTTTCCAAAAAAAAAGTAAGAAAAGAGCGCTCAACTTCACCTTAATTTGGAGACTTGTGCTGAAAATATGAAAATATGCCATTTTTAACCTTCTACAGATGAGGGCCTACCTGTCCATATGGCATAGTATGGACTCCTCCTGGTTTGAGCACGAGATCAAAAATCAGACTAACCCATCCCTCTACCTAGGATTTCCAGTGACTTAATATAGTGAGAGAGCAAACAACTTCATATATTCTTTTAATATTCTACATAAATTTTAATATAAAAAAATATATTTTACTTCCAACATACCTCCCAAATCCTTTAATAAAAAAATAAATTCTATTCACTAATTCACCGATCTCTTTACAACATCCCTATTATTTGACCAATTGACTTGAATTGTGTTTTGTTTCCGGTCTATAATGCGTGAAATCACTATATCACTTATCATATCTACTATATCATATATATATTATATGCATATACTCAAATAATTATTATGCCTTGAGAATATCAAAATATAGTAAATAATTAAAAAAATACCTAATGAGTAATATCTTATATCATTACATCCAACCGTATATCTCCCAATCCCGCGAGCGGACACAGAGTCTAGAGGCGTGCCACTCGGTACCAGTACAGAATATCACGATGTCTCTGCCGAACCTTACGCCGGTCGGCTAAATTGGATTCTGTTGAGCACCCTTCTCTGTCTCTCTGATGAAAATCTCTCCACGCGAGCTTCGTTGACTGTCTTCGTCTATCCCGAGACATCATCCTTCCGCCCGTCACACGACCACTCGGGTCCATGCCAGCGAGCAAAACGTACACACAGCCCGGCCATTCAACGAGTTCTGCGAGAGAGACGGAGGTTCGAGGCTGTAAGGCAGTTGGAGAATGCGAACTTTGTTGAAGGCGCTGGCCCTCTACGGGCCGGAGGATTCTGTTGTGAAACAGGCGAGAGTCCACTCTGCTCAGTGGAGACAGACCCTGCGTGAAGATCTTTGGCCTGTGTGTCTGCGCCTAAGGCCGTCCCTCGCGCCGTACGCAGACGCTCTTCCGCTACCAACCTATAACAACAACAATCAAGAGCTACCCCGCTCTACACACAACACATCTTGGTCCTTCAAGCACTTCTCCTCCTGTATCAGGTTCTAGGGTTTCGGCACTCTCTTCTCTTCCCATTGGATGTGAATTCACTTAAAGAGGTCTGATTCTTAAACTCAATATATAATGTCCATTTGATTTACCCAATGTTTAAATTTCTACCTTTTTATTGCACCCCTTAATTGATACCTTTGCACTTTGGATTTCTATTACTTTTTGTGTTTTGACTTGTGGAAGGACCCTTACACTTCTGTATGTTGCTGATATCTATGCGTTTAGTGCTTGAGCCGCCACTGATGTTAGCAGTATTTTACCTATTGAGATTTGGGTCTTCAAGAAGTGATTTTTTATGGGCTTACCATTGCTTATGTTACGCTTACACGACATATTAATCCAATCTATTTCACAAACTTTTTCAAATAACCCAAAATATATAGTTATGATAATAAACATCTATCGGAGCTGTACCGTCATTTCCAATCTTATTACCGAAAAGTCTGTCGTAGCCCTATAATTATATTAAAGTAAAAACCTAGTTACTTAAGGGCAGAATACATCTCCGACCACTCCTTATATTATCACTTATCAACTGATCTGCCGCCGCTGAGATGCAGCAAGCCTCGCGCGGGCCGCGGCCCCGAGAGGCGTAGCGTGGCCGCCGGCGGTGTTGTGCGGCCGCGCAAGGCCGCCGACGGTGTCGTGAGGCCGCCGGAGGCGGCGCGTGACGGCACGGCTGCCGGATCTGGTGGAGAGAGGGAGGGTAAGGGTATAATGGTAATTTTGTATATTTTTAATAATAAAAAAATAAAAAAAAGATCCAGATGATAATTTTTGAAAACCTAGGGACCCAGATTATAGAATTTAAAAATGTGGACATGTGTGATAATAACCCTTAAACTCAGGGACCTGGGTGAAATTTGCCCAAAAAGAAAACGTACTTTCGTATGATCCTAAAAGCCTCAGCTTTCACACGCATGATAATTAAATGCCTGAAACTAGGAGAGGTCTATAGCGGCTGCTTAAGAGGAATAGTTATATTCACTATCAAAAAATGAGACCTCGCAGTTACATTTTCTGACAACTAGCATGGAAGTTGACGCTAAAAGGGATGAGATCTCATAGCAACCCAAAAGAGATGAATACTTCACCTCGCATGATTTCCTAGTCAAGACAAGAGAGTTCACAGCATAAGATTAGATCGATCCTTACAGCTTAAGAGCAATCACTACCGTACGGAGGATCTCCGAGCGTAAAGACTAATACTTCGCCAACTATCAGGACAAATGATCAAGATCACCAATCATTGAGACAAAACTTCGCTTCTCATGGACTTTGCTTTCAAACCCAATCTTGTGACTCATGTCACATCACAAAAGGAAGATAGGAGAGAAGGATCAAATTATATCCACAAGACAAGATTTAGTCCTTCACGAAACGTAATTTATTAGAACCCACGAAGGACGCCAACACTAAGACTTCGAGCCATCTTGTGCGGAGGCTTCACGAGAAGTCCGTTTTGATACAAACACAAAATTGTCATGAACACAAAACAAGTGTCTCCCGTGTAAATAAGAATCAAATCACAATTCCACACGTGCATATTTCAACAAATGCCTCAAAACAATTAAAGAAGGACCTTTCCTACACAAGTTTATAAACTTAATGAAGATTAGAATCTAACAAAATTCATTGAGTCAATGAAAATGCAAGTCATCAAAATAGGTTGATGCACTAAATAAACAAGTCATGAGTCCATAAAGACATGAGAATTAGCCTGTCGAAGGGGTTACTTTGTCCAAAAAAATACAAATTGATTAAAAGTTTGGTATTAGGTGAATATTGTAAACCTACAGAACAGTCCCTCCACCTTGAGATTTAGCTTTTCAAGATTTTTCGAGGTGGACATTCATAAGAATATAATTCAATTCTAACATCCAAATTACAAAAATGTCTCTATTATGATTCTCGAAGTGCACTGAAATGGACACTTGTAAATATAAAGTTCAACACTAATTAACTTCACTTTGCATTAATTTCAAATCATTTCTCTATTGAATGTATCAAGCTCCACAAAAACAAGTTTAAAACCCAATCAAAAAATTCCCTAGTGGAGTTAAATTTTACCAAAATATCCTTGGTCCTTATAATAGCTAACTCCCAAAAAAGTGTTGCCAATCCCCAAGGAGAAACTTTTATTAATATAAGGCGACCCCTTATCCCAAACGACCCACCACATACATTGCCTCACATCTAGAACCCCTCTATATGTATGATGATTCTGTGAGTCCCAGTGTTTTAATTGTCATATTTATAATTTATCATATGAAGTCTAAGTTTCATTGAAAGTCAACATTTCTTTACTTCAAGTCAAGATTTCAAAGAAATGTTGACTTCAAGTCAAGATTTATATCAAACTTATGATGCCTACCCATTGATAGCAACTTGTCATGCCTTAAATAGTTTATTTCACAAACACAATAAGTTAGGTAAAATGATAACTAGAGGTTTCAATTGGGTAAAGCATGTATAACTAGTAGAAAAAGCATTGGGTTTGTTGGAAGCAATGTACTGGAGTCTTATTCTTCGTTTCTCTAATTTATTGGAGCATCATGAGATCATAGAACCTAAGATTCTTAACAGATTGTTCCGTAGACTCTTTTTTAACTGGTTTACATGAATCAAGTTTGTTGATTGAGATGATGGAATCATAAAGTCTTGACAGGGTTTTTCTACCCTCAAAAGCACATCATTTGTTTAGTTAAATTGATTTTTCCTTAATCGAGAGCTTCATTCTTCGACAAGGAAATAAGTTATCAACGTATTTTTTTGTTTATAGGAAATTATCAATCCCCAAAATTTTAAAAGTCCAAAAATCACCTGGTTTCATTTTGTTTCATTCTTAGATTAAAATCAGATAAATCAAATAGTTGAACTCTCATTTCTAGAGACTTAGATACATCATACCTTACCTTCCATCAGGGTGGAGTAGATCTCATTCTTTGATTAAAATCAAATAAATCCTATAGTTGAATTCTCATTTCTAGAGCGCTTAGATGCATTATGCCCTATGTTCGATCAGGGTGGAGTAGAATGCAACATTGTAGTCAATCCTGTGTGAGAATCTTTGACAACCTTCTAAGAAATCATAATATATTGTCCTATACTAATCTTCACTTGAGTGCAAGGGTTTGAGTGAATCTCATATTAAGTGGGTTGTGGGTCCTTCCTTACCTATACAAGTTTACAGTTTATCACGAACAAGGTTAGAAGTCCTAAATTATTTGTGGCATTTCTCAAGGTCCTCAACAAGGATGGGAGTCCATCTTCGCTCGTAGCAATAAGTTGTGGAAGGTCCTTTAAGACCTTCTTCGAGTCATTCTTAGGGATAATTCCTCATTTTCTTCGTTAATCAGGGGCTTCTTTTCCTTGTCCCATTTTGGTCGGGATACTTTCCTCGTTTGAGACGATCTTCTCTTCTTTGTGAGTTGTGGTCAGGCAGTCCTCATTGAGCAGATCCCCTCGAGTAGCCAACATCACAAGCTAGACTGGATAGTAGCTCCTGTCTTGGAGCTTATTTTCTTCGTCCTGAGGCTAGGAACCAAGTTGATCGGATACCTAATTCCTTACCTAATATGTGGAGCTAAATTTACAAAGTTATAAGTAGAACTAAAATGATTATGCGTTTTTTTCTCAAAGGAAAAAGTCATATAGTATAGTTGAATTCCAGAAGATCAATCCCTTAACTAAAAAATGTTAAAGCTAAGTACCTTTCCCTAATTTGAAACTTGACCGTGTGCTGCCTTCATGATATCCAACATAGAAGCTATAAACAAGTTCAGATGCAGTGAGTTGCACATAGAAATGCTCCTTTTCCCTTCAATGTATTTCTCAAGCGAAGATGTTAGACTCAATCTGCCACTGGAATTCGCATAGCTAACAAGATTTATCAAATTTACGTCTGTGAATAATCATCAGAATTTCTGCTGCTGACACACTGGTGCATAGCTTTCGCATTAAGTTCCTTCTCAAATCTCCATAGGTAGTTCAAACCAACAAGCAACTCAGTAATCACAGCTTCAGTCTTTGCCTGATTTGCATAATAGAGGGTTTGTAGAAGAAGAAGATTGGTGCTTGAAACCAAATTCTGCTGCTCAAAATTCCTATCTGATTGCCACTTAATCATGTTATGGGCAAGAGGAGCTAGCCACTCCAGTATCCTGGTCATCGCTTCAGTCCACTCCTCTGCAAGATCAGGATCATAAACAGGTGATGCCAAATTCTTCGCATAAGACTTCAGCCTCATTCTCAGGGCTTTCCTTATGCTCCAAGGAAGCATGTTGTAAAGATCATCTCTAGCATCATCACTTATCAAATGAGGAAAGGTGGCAAGCTTCTCGATCACAATGATCACATTTGCATAATGCAGAGCCAGAGCAGCAGCAGCAAGAGTCGAAGGAGGAGCATTCAGTAACTTGCGCCGTGACTTGAAGATACCCAGTGTAACATTTGCACTGAAAATACTTTCTTGCGGGTCACGATGATCTTCTTCCTTAAGTGAACTGCTTGCATTGTGAATCCCGGAACTACTACTATCGATGGGTACGCAGCTCTGCAGAACAGAGGAACTGTCACCTCCTGCAACACAACCCTTGAAGGGCTGTCTGGAAACCGGCCACTTAGTTCCTCTCCGGCGAACTCCAGAGACTCGATGATTCAGAGAAATCGGCCCAGATTTCATGCTGGCGATCAGAATGGGACCTGAGGCGAACCTGTTAATCCGCCCTCCACCATCAGAAGGATGAACTGGAGAATGCAGCAGACCACTTACCGAGTAGCTGCGAGAGAGATGTTGGGTCATAGATTTTGGATGGGTATCAGCATTCTTTTGGTGAAACCCAAAGACGAGCTTGATTCTGGCAACAATGGTGAATAGCGATCGCGCAAGCAGGCGAACTATGTAATCGAAAGTGCGGTTCCAAACAGAAATCTCCCTCAGGCACTTCACCGCCTGCCTCTCGCACACCACCTTCTGCTTGAAATCCACCAAGCTGATACCCTGACGCCTCGTCGCCGGGTTCCCCTGCATCCGCCGAAGCACCTGCTCCATCTCCGCGAGCACCTCCAGCTCCTGGTATAGTTTGGCGCCGGCCCTGATGAACCTCTCCATCTTCTTCACCTTGCGCTCCATCTTCTTCCCCGCGTACTGGAGGCCGTACAGATCGGACTCGTTTTTTATCAGATCGGCGAAGACGTTCTCAAAACGCTGCAGCACTGGATCTGCGCACCGCTTGCCGAGGCGGCCGACGGATCGAGAGAGCGCATCGACGGTCTCCATGATCTCCGCAAGCGCGAGCCCCAGGAGGAAGTCGTCATCATCGGAGACGAGCTTCCTCACTCCCTCGAGGCGCAGTACCTCGTCCCTTAGCTTGGCGATCTGCTCGTCGGCGAGGGAGTGCCAGAGATGGACCGCCTTCGACATAAGGCTCGCCATCTCGAATGTCAGCACCCCGATCGTCGCAGTCTTCTCCCTCTCCGCCGCCGCCTTCTTCCTACCCCTCCCGGTCACCAGTGCCAGCCACGACTCCCCGCTCAGCTTCGTCATAATGAAAAATCCCTAGATCTGTGCCAGATCTCACGGGAGTGTTAAATCCAGAAAGAAGAGCTCTCTGCCTGCAAAGTAGAAGGCAACTCAGAACCGCAGACTACATTCAAAAAGGAAGCACGCCCACCAACCAGAGCCAGAAATAAATGAGCGAGATGCTCCTTCTTCAAAGCGGGTAGGATCAATGGCCGGAACCACTAAATTAAAAAGCGAATGCTGCAGCAGTCCACACACATAGAGATGCTCGTTCTTCAAAGCTGAAGGGATCAATGGCTGAAACCGCCAAAATAAAGAGCAAACCCTAAGGCGCAACTGAGCTCTCCCTGGCAGCAAGAGAGCGAGAAAGACGAAAGGAAGGTGACGTGCGGAAGCGTTAGAGCATATGATTACGAGGTAGGATGGAACTCAGGTGGCGCCGCGCGACGGAGCGAGGTGGACGGCAGAGAGCGCGAACTGATGCCGCCGAAGGGCTGCTGGCCGTTGGCGGCTGGGAGCTGCCACAGGGATATGCGACGATCGGCTTCGCTTTTCATTACGCCATCTCTTGATTCTCTTCTTTTAACAAAGAAAAAAAAAAAGCTTTTCTCTACTTCATATTTCATAACTGGGCCATTTGCATACAAGCTCACAAAATATAAATAATTCACATTAATATCCTAAAATTGCATATTTACCCTTTATTCATAAAATATATATGAAATTACAAATTAATCCTCAAAATAAAAGAATTAATTTATAATTCACAAAAGTTAATGTGTAATCTAGAGGGATCTGTAATATCTCCATGTATTTATAATCGAATTGCAAATAATCCATATATTTATTAGTATTACTTCATATATATAAATCACTAATATTCACAGATTTTATATATTTATTCATAAATTTTGAATCATAACATTTATATTTTTAAGATCTTGAATTTGTTAAATAATAATTCACATATTTTGAATAGAACATTTAGGTTTTTAAAATTAATTTATTTTGCTATCACATGTAATATTATATTCAAATTGAATCAAGCATATAAAATATTATCATTATTCATTAATTTTTAGGACATAAGAGCTATGATTTAAAATTTGTTAATTAATATATAAAAATTTTAATATCCCAAAAATACACATATTTTACTAAAAAATATATGAATTAAAATATAAAAATTCTAAAATCTCAAGAACATCTATGCAAGTTATTGATTAAAAAGTATTTATTTACTTCCCTTTGTTAGTTTTAGTAAACCTTAATTTTAATATGTTTAATTTACTTGTTTCTATATTTTGAATTATATGGAGCTTATTTGGGAAATTTTATTCTCTTTGGCCAGCCAATGGACACGTGCCACATCAGCTCCATTGCTAATTTGATGACCTTATTAAGTGGCCAAATGAAATAATTGCTCGGTTATTTGGATATAAATTTTGAATTTTTTTGTAAGTAATTTTGAATTTTTTGCAAGTACTTGAGTCGAGCTTAACTAAAAATCAAGCTTAATCAGGCTGACATGCAAGTAGAATGTATACAAGCATATTCTAATGACCATATGAATGTAATAATATAACATTTCATGATTCAAATGTGGATATATTATTCGTTTCGATTTTAGAGAACTGCATAATTTATGCATTTCTTAGGAGGTCACTCATTCCAGTATTACTTCAATTTAGTTAATCTATTAAATGAAAAATATGATACTTCAACAATACTTTAATATAGCAATATTAGAAGGACCATGCCTTCTAAATTTTTCATTATGTTTTTCATGATTTTATGTTGTTTCTTACCTTTCTTTATATGCAATTTTTTTTTATTTGCTAAAAATCATGTGTGTATTTTTAATGCTATAGGACATTCAGCTCTTAATGTCATATTATAACACGTCGTGATTCAAATGTAGAGGTATTGTCTGCTTTGACTTTAGAGAACTGTATGATTTGAACACTTTTCAGAAGTTCACTCATCTTAATACTATTCCAATTCAAACATACTTAATTATGAAATTTCCTATAATTAGCCTTATAATTTTGCCCTAAAAGAACTCTATATCATTTAAAATCACGTTATATATTTATACAGCTCAGATCACCTCCCCTTTCTGATGTGGGATGATTCATTCATATTTTTCTCTCACCACTATTTATTGGCTTAGAAGCCTACTAGGAGCCGTGCTTTATTCTAATGATTACTTTTTCTTGGGATGTCATCTGGCAATCACCCTCTGTCCTCTCCAACCGCAGGTATCACAAACAAGTTAAAAGAAAGTTTTTATTAATTTGTCTTTTAATGAAAAATAACAAATTTCTTAGCCTTTTATGTAGCTTCAAAGTTCAGGGGTTGTCTACAACACAACCATAGCAAAAATTAGTAATGTTAATTTTGCCCATGGTTAAAACAAGACAAAATTCCATATGAATTATATCAATTAATTTCTTATAATGACATCAATGTTACAAAAAATAAAAATTTTGAAAAGCATGACCATTAAAAGAATGATATTTTGACAATTACTGCTATATGAGCATATAACTACAAAATATATTGAAAAGATATGAAAAATGTTAGAGGGAACTTTAGGAAAACTTGAGCATGTGATGGCTATAAAATGTAATTCATTAAATGAAGCACAAAATATGATTAAGACGTATAAAATAATGATTTTTCATCTTTTATTTTTTATTTAAATTCTATATATTTTATGAATGAGGGGAAAAAATAAAGTTTGGATGACATTAATAAAGAGGTTGATGAAGAGTCAATTATTCAACAAAATAAAAATATTAATAATAGAAACATAGACTAATTATCAAGAAAAACAATAGAAAGATAGATTATAGTGTTTTTTTACATGAACATAAGTTTTCTAAAAAAAAAGTAATTCCCTTCCAATACAATTAAACATCATGAAAAAATTGATTAGAGTTATTAAGATCTTCGCTAAACTTCTCCCACTATGAGCTTTTGATTAAATTGTTAAATAAAAAAATCTTGGCATGATATATTTTAAAAACATATTTTGACATGAGAAATTTTTCTTTTCGATTGAGAAATTACCGAATAAATTTTTTGTAAGTTGGTTTTGAATATTCAAGGCAATAGGATTTGATCAAAATGATTTCTTTTATACACGAATTATCAGAATTAGTTGTCACATTTATTCCGAAGCCTTTGAATTTTTTGTCATCTTTCGTAAATTTAGACTTAATATAAATTTATTTAAACTATACAATTAGTTAATAATAATTTTATTTTAATTGTGAATAATTTATTATTTAATCATGACAACTTTAAGCTTAGTGCTTTGCCAAGTTACTTTATCATGACCATTATATTAAGGAATGACACTAATTTTACTAAAGCAAAGAAGGATATCTTATGTTTCTATCAAGATCTTCTCAAATTATATTCACAATCTAGCTCAAGTGGTCAAATTTTCTTTAAGTGGTTAAGATAAAGAAAATCTTGAAGATGATATAGATTGTGATAATTTTTTGTTACAATTTAATTATTTAGTTATTAAAAAAATAATCATTTATTCAAATTTAGATTTTTAAAATTTACTTTTATTAGAATTAAGATTTACAAGAATTTAGATATTTAGTTATTATTTTTGTTACTTAAGGTAAATTCTACGGAACAATTATAGTACAAATAACGTTATATAGTATAGAATGGTGATCCATAAAGTAAAAACATACAAATAAAATAAGTGTTATAGAGATGACAATATTATGGTGATGAGTCAGTATATATAAAAAGATAAGAAATAACTATATTCATGAGAAAATTAAAATAGTTTCAATTGAGGATAGACCCAGAGAGCATTGGTTAAGATAATTTGGACATATAAATTGTAGGATAATGGAAGCTCCAATAAGAAAAATTGAGTTATTAAATTTTACTTGTATAAAAAGATGAAAAGAAAGATCAAATAAAACATGACAATGAACTATCAGAAAGAATCAATAGAACGCAATGAAAATAAAGGAACATATAGCCGACCTTACCTAATGATCAGATAAAAACTTGAATTTCAAAAAAAAACTTGATTATTATAATTGTTGTAGAATTAAGATATATAAGAATTTAGAAAAATTAGTTATTATCTTTGAGAGTATTAGTGAATATTGTTTTAATATTTTAGCCTTTATATATATTAATCTTTATTATCTTCATTCTAACTGAGGAGTTGTTATTTGAGCGAGTACAATAGAAATAAATGATCATATAATCGACTCTACCTAGAGAGATAAAAGCTTAGTTAGAATGATCGAATGAGTAAACTTTGAATGACTGAATAAATTTTTCTATAATAATCTCTCATTTCTTCTCTTTTTTTCTTATTTTTCGGAACACATTCTACATTCATAAGTCCAAAAATAACTTTATATTCTTATACCGGTACATCCATTCTTAGTTAATTACGCTATGCACACTCAAAACATTACACAACCTTACATACACACATTTGAGTTAAAACATAATTAAAATTTATTTGAAAAAAAATATTCTGTTAGTAAATCATTAAAATTATATTTGTACTCTTAATGGTAAATATTTTTCTCTTCCTCAATATTACATTAAAGCACTGATTTGTTCTAAAATCAATTCACGTCGCGGATGTCTCATTTCTTTGCCGCCACCTAAACATTAAGGTTTTAGGATTTTCACTCAAAATATATTTAAATATCCTTAAAATAATATGATGAACGACTTAGATTTTTTGTAATCTAACTATAGTTAAGTTATTGAAAAAGTATGATTACTCATTATAATAAAAATAAGTTAAAACGTGTGTATATAAGATTTTATAATATTTTGAGTGTGAATAGCGTAATTAACTAAGAATGGATGTGTAAGATATAAATAAAATTAAATTGTGTGGCATGTAGGTAATTATCCCTACATTCAAATACTTGCTTATTTGTTTTCACATGTGAATTCAATTTAAGAAAAACATTCTTTTCTTAAATGTATACTAGATATAATTGAGAGATACTAATACGTAAGCTTCTAATTCTAAATATCATATTAAATATTTCAAAATTCATCAATCTAACGGCTTAAACTTATAAACAAATGATTGTATATTCTAACATGGTAACGTATTTTTCATCACATATACACTTTAGTTTATCATCGTCCTATCAAAATTTCATCCACAAAAATATCTTTTAGATTTTACATTTTATATTATGAAAATTTCAAATGGATTAGCACTAGAGATTGATTTCTTCCATTTTCTGAATAACCACCTCTTAGATCTCCATCTCAGGGGATCCACATTATGCTTAAATTTTCTAAAAAATTTATAATATAATAATATTTTTAATTAATTAATTATAAATTTTATATTACATTCTTTTATTACACCTTTGTTTTCACTAAACAATTTTAACAAAAAAATCTTATTTACATACCTAAAAATTATTTTATGCCACTTCCATATAAATAAAAAAAAAATTATATAACACTTCTTTATAAAATTATCTTTTGTTAAATCTATAACAAGAATTTTTTAATCTTACAGAATGCCAAAAACTCTTGTTATAAATAATTTAATTAATCCTTACTGAGATTAGGTTTTAGCTTCGCCACTGCTCTCCATTTTATTTTATTCTTCATATAATATAGCTCTATTTAGCACAAAGAACAAAATAATAATAATAATAATAATAATAATAATAATAAATAAATTTTCATTACACATAAATTTTAATATAAAAAATATTATTTTATTTTACATACTTAATTACAAAAATATTTGAATTGCTTATTTTAAATTAAGATGCAAAATAAAATTAATAATTTAATTAAAAATAATTGAATTTGTAAAGTAAAATAATTTTTTTATATTAAAATTTCTATAAAATGTAATAAAAATTTATTTATTTATTTATTATTATTATTAACAAAGGCAATGAACTCCAGCATTTGATGCCCAAAAAAAAGACATAGGGTGCGTTTGTTTGTAAGGTTAAATTTAAGAAGGTTAAAATTAAATTTGAATGGAGATATTTTTTTATTGAAAATTGTGAATGATGTGAAATAAAGTTAGTTATTATATTGGGATATATGAGGGATGTGATATAAAGTTTGTTATTATGTTGGAATATGTGAGGGATGTGATATAAGTTAGTTATTATTTTAGTAATATGCGTAGGATGTGAAATAAATTTAATTTTTAATATTAAATTTTTTGTGTGATGTGATATGCCTGGTTAAAATTAAACCAGGTTAATTTTAAACTCCTAGGCAAACAGGGACATCATCAGGGTAACTTAAAACTGTAACTTTATTCTTCTTTGAGACAGAAAAAGAAAAAGAAAAAGAAAAACAAGTGAGATTATATCTAATATGGTTCGTCTGCAGCAGCAACGAACACGGATTTGTATTCTTCTCCGTTTATCTTCTTATCGAAAACTAATGCATTCTTATACTCCACATTACTTCACTTTGGTAGAGATATTCACAAGACCTTCTGATGTATATGAGTGATTTATCATCAGTATAATGAACCTACATGGCTTTTGGTATTCATGTCAATTGCTAAGAGTGAGGCATGAATGTGCCTATATACCCAAAACCGACAACGAAAAATGCGAAAGCTTGAAGGAAAAGGTAGATGAAGTAAAGGTTCTTCCCAAATGCCCAATCATAGCATCCGCAGAAGAAAAGAAAGGCTCCCATTCCCAGCTCCAATACATGTAACCTGTGTTTCACAAAGGGAATGTTCAGATTCTGAATACTGTGTCGGGTTTATTAATATACATCTTCGACGAACATTCTTATGCAAATATTCGCGTATTGTTCTACATGCTAACAATTCTAGAGAGTTGCTTCAAGTACTAATCAAAAGAGTCGGAAACAAAAGAAGTACCTATCACCAATCCTGATCCTGGGATTTCTGGATGCTTTGGAAGCAGCTTTTGTCTTTAACGCATCTCCTAGCTTCTCAGTGACAATCCATTCATTAGCTCTCCTTGCTTCCAGGAGACCTATGAAGGTAGCCTTTGTTCTGTGGAGGGACATCACATTCTCAAAAAGGATCCAGAACACCAGCAAGTGGAGAGACCTGTATGACGAGAATGCGATTAGATCATGAATTTCAGGGCTAAAGCTTAAATAGGCATCAAGAAAGGTCCTAAGAAGCGAATGGTGAAAGATTCACTATGTTAAATCTTTGGTTAATAACTGACTTGAAAGCTTTAGCTTGTCGGTTACGCTCCCTTTGCATGCAAGCTAATTTGCATCGCTACATGGATTTCTTCAGCATAGCTTTTTTTTTGTTTTAATTAACCATATGCTAAAGATCATGGTGCTCACTAGAGCTTGAACTTGAGAACTTTGGTTAAAAATCTCTTACCAATTGACCTAAATGCTTAAGGTTGTAGGTTATGATTTAGGAATAGTTTACATACTTATGCTATCAATTAGAAAATTCATTTCATACCTCGGAGTGCCAACAGCATTTAGGAGAGTGATGATAGAAGGGATATATACACAACCCCACTTTGGTATTCCAACTTCAGGTACCAAGACAGTTGCCGGAATCACCACGCAATAGAAAACAAAAGTAACAATGTGTGCCACAATCTTCCGAACAAGAAAGAAATTGTAGATTACATGAACTTTCTTTAACGCTGATACTTTCTGTGCTAGCATCAAGTAAAACTGATTAGGTACCATTTTAAGGACCAATAAATACACTTTTTAATGTGCACAACTTCTTCTAACTTACCTTGTTCCTTACAATCTCCATAAACATTTTCCTAAACAAATTTGCAGGCCCACAAGACCATCTATGTTGTTGATAACGATAAGCCTTGAAAGTACTGGGTAATTCATTTTTGACCTGTAATCAGTATTCAAATGAAATATAAGGTTGCGAGCAAATAATTGCTCTAATATCATACAAATATTCAACATTAAACTATCAGTATTTTAAATCTTACACAAAATGTAACACAATCAACTTTATTTTACATTCTACATAATTTTGAAAAAAGAATACTAATACACATCTCAAAATAAGACGGTTTATTTCATTGCTTTTACAAATTTCCAAAAAGAAATCTCATCCAGAGTTAATTTAATTGTTAAAATTAACTTGGGAAAACAAACGCACTTCCACCTTTTCGGATATCATGGCCTCATAAAATAAATCAACAAGAGAATGGGGCCTATACGAAAATGATTTTTAGTACTACTTCAATGTATAAGCATGCAACAACATTTCAAACCTCAACTTCAAACTAGTTGGGATTGGCTACATGATTTTGTATTCTTCACTTAGCAAAGTTTATAGCGAGATCGACTATAAACAAGAGTGAGCCAAGTTCATGCCTAATGATCATAATCTCAGATCGTATTTTCATCTTCCCCTCCAGCACACGACTTGAACTTCCTAGCATTTAGCAACATATGAAAAGACAATAAGTCCAGTAATTGAAGGGAAAGGACAAAAGGGGAGATAGTTGCAGCTCAAAGTCATTAGTATTGCTGCAGATAATGGTTCCATAGATGATAGAAAGCAGAATACCTTAAGATCTGAGAGGTAAACAAATTTCCATCCCTTGAGGCTTGCTCGAACAGCTAAGTCCATATCCTCAACAGTGGTGCGATCCTTCCAACCTCCTGCTTCATTGAGAGCTGATATCCGCCATACTCCAGCAGTCCCTGTGTGTTAAAATCAATCAGAAAATCAAGTAAGGCATTTATCAGAGAAAGCATTTTTAACGGAACTAAGAGCCTTGCTTAGATCCCAAATAGGAGAGCCTCACCATTGAAGCCAAAGAAAGCATACATGGAGGACCCAACCTCCTGTTCCACTGTAAAATGGTAATCCAGGGACATCTCCTGCATCCTCGTCATCAAACACTCATTCGCATTCACTGAAAACAAAAAGTACAATCTTCCTTGCAAAATCACAACAATCGGGAGAATTGTTAATAAGATAACTATGTAATGTTAAGTTCTTGTGGACAAGTTATTTGTTTAACCGGCCAGACCCTACAACTAATGGAATTATTATAGGAATTAATTCATAACAGTTATTTGGTTTAGGATAAAATGGTTTGGTCAAGTTGATGAAGCTGGACAGTTCTAGATTTTAGCAAAAACAAAAAATCTTTGTTATTGAAAATATCTATTTTTGATTGATGTTTATCACTGTGTTTATATGGATGCCATATTGAATTTTTCTGTTAATATTTTATACTATCCAATTGATGCGGGACGGACGAATGACGATGCAGTTTAGAGATCAACAATTTTATGAAGCAGATTATTCACAAACTAATGCTAGAATATCATAGAACAATTGTGTAATGACTGAGAAATTAATTAAACCCGCAAAACTGATTTCTTTCAAAGTTTTAAATAAATTAGATCGAATGTAATTGAAAAATTACCAATTTAAATTAGGGCACAATACTGTTTTCAACAAATCAGAAACGGGAAACAGAATTAAGGATCTCACAATAATTAACCAACAGTAATTTAAATATACTCAATAACGAAAGGTCGTACAGGCGGAATACATTCGAGCAAATCACAAGCGAGCAAAATGATCCAGAGTATTTGATTTAACCAGGTTAAAAGATTGCTGAAATTCGTACTTGAGTCAGAAAGTTCAAGGGACCACAATGTAATTTCCCAAAAATATTAGGGCTGAAGGCGGTCGGTCGGCTCGGGTCGCGCGGTGCGGGGCGCGGGCGAGCGTCGGGCGGGCGTAGGGCGCATGCAGGGGCGCCCGCAGGCTCGCGCGCAGGCGCGGTAGCAGGCGGCGGGGACTCGACGCGGTCGCTGATAGCGGGTTCGGCGCGGTAGCAGGCGCGCTCGCGGACTCTCTTGCAGGCGGCGGGATGGCGGCTGGGCGTACGCGGGGAGGCAGGTCCGCCCACGCTGAGCGGCGGACTGGGCGCGCGGGACGCCCGGATGGGGCAGCGTCGAGCAGAGCTGTATGTTCGTGTAGACATAGTCAGCGGGGGTGAGTCGCCGGTGATGTGGAGACATGAGATCCCGTCAGATCGGAGTCGGCGAACTGAACGCACAAACGCAGGCTTGCAGGCGGAGCGAATGAGGATGAATCGGGGTGAATGCTGGGGTGCAAGACGAATGAAATCAGACCCAGGAGTGAAGAGCTGGAGCGAGTGAAATATCGGGATTCTCACCTAAGACCTAAGACCTTCTTTATTCAGGATATCGATTCATTCTAAAATAAAATCTCTAATCAATCAGAATGAATAGAAGATTTCCAATCCACTAAGTCAACGATCCGCAATGATAACTAAGATTGAAGCAGCGTGACTAGATCTCGGCCGTCAACGATAAATCAGAAATGAATCGACGGTCGATCGTGGTGTCCCCACTACCAATTCTCATAATATACATGGTATATGATCAAAACACATAAATGTGATTCTTTAGACATTTTTGATAACCATATGTAGAATACACATGAGATTTCTCTTACATTGGATAATTAATTAATATACAAATAGTAGCTCTTATCCATTGACTTGGACTTTTATGATGAAAGGTATCCATCATTTATATATTGAGCCACAAATTGATCCCTCAAGGTATGGCCCACCCAACAAGTGATATCAAGACTGATGATTTGGCCAAGATTAAATGTTTCATGTCATTAATTCCTCCCTAGTGTTTGATGTTTGTGCATCAATTAAAGTTAGCATTGGTACTAGTGTATTTTCAAGTCCCACAATTGTAGAAGAAATTACTTATGTGAACGGATGAATTGAAGGCTTAAGAATTAGACTTGAATTAAAAATGAAGCTTTTAAGATTATTTGCGGGTAGATTTACTGGATGGTTAATCTAAATAATTGCATAAAAGTAGATGAAATAAGTCTTGAGAACTAGAGTTGTGTCAGGAAGAAACTAGGTAAGATTCCAAGTTAATTAAAAGTAAATTATATCGGCCTAGAAGTGTACGTCCAGGATTTTAACTAGTTGGTTGACTAGAGATGGAAAGGGTTGAAAACATTGGTCGACCAAGAATTCTGAAAACTGACCTATTGGTCAACCAGTTGTTAACAAATTGTTCATTTAGTTGATACCAGAATTAGTTAAATCTTGACATTTGATTTCTTAATTATCCATTTCATTACCATTTGAGGAGCGTTTTGCCTATTCAATCAGGTCTTTGTGACCTCTATAAGAGGGCTTCATGTCCAAGATGCTGGGAAGAGCTTAGATTCAAGTAAAATTATTTTGATGAGATTTTGAGAGTTTTTCTAAGTGATCGATCATTTTATGTAAAACCATACTGTGGTGACTAATGCACTTTTGCTCAAGCTCTAAAGAGTAGATCCCTAATTTTATTTTATGCCCTCATGTGTTGATACCAAGTGACATTATAATATTTAATAATTGATTATTTCTTTCTCTCTTTTGGCAAGGAAAGAGTCTGGATGTGTGAGGTAAGGGATTCTACATTGTCCTAATCAGAAAGGAGATTTTTAGCGAATTTTGTGATTGTGTCTTTGGGCCATGGATGTAGACATAAAGATATGTTGACCACAAATATCGTCTTTTTTCTTTATGCTTTCATTTATTATTTCTTACCTAGCAAGATAAAGACTTGATAATTATTGTTGTTGTATGCTTTTGCTTATTATTATTTTCTATTACTAACGTGTTGCAGCTAGGTGCCTAGTTTGTTGGGACAAAAGACCGAATCCTATTTATTACACGCTAGCATGGCCAAACAAGGTCCAAAAGACCTTTTTGCCCTTCACCTTTTTCTTTATTCACCCATCAACATGGCTCAATGCTTAAAAGCTAAAATCAAAGGGCAAATTACATCTTAGTCCCATAATTACATTTGCCATTAATAAAGGTCCAACAAGGTTATTTCTAGCCCCTTTCAGCATAAATTTTGGGCCTAAAATAGCTCCAAGCAAATCCAAATCTGTAAATTAAGCTGCACATCACTTGATTTTAGCAACTTTGCCTTTACCAAAACCTTAAAATTCCTCTTGTAATGCATAAAATCACCAGAAAAATACACCACATAACTATGATAAAATCTCCAAAAGTAAAATAAATAGAGCTCAAAATAATTTAATTACTCTAAAGTAGCAGATGTCGTGTGTACAAGTGATGTATCAATCTAGGGTAGTGCCCCACTATTTTTTGTGAAGCTTGGCGTTGGGATGTCAAGCCTCAATTCTCTTAGCGTTATCTATGCGTCAGGCTTCAAGGCTAATCTTTGCCTTGAGAACAACTTTGAAGAGATCTAACCCGCTCATAATGAAAGAGATCTAGTTGTTCATCTATCTAACAAATGTACATCTACCTTACAATAAACATGAATATTGATGTAACACACCCTCCAAATAGGAAAGCTCTTTCAAATACAAAAACATCATTTTGAAATCATATAGCTGTGCATTTTTGGAGTGAATGATATAAACTCTATTATTTGGACAAACACTACAAAAGTAGACAAGCATATTGAATTGTTTTACCTAGCCAAGTATTGAGTCAATTCAACTCCATTCCCGTACCCGATTTAATAAATTTTAAAATTTTAAAATTTTAAATTTTAATACCTAAATAAAAATAGTACTTTGGAAAGAGAATGCATGTACTCTTTACTGTAAAATTTTTCTTACTTGTGATAGTTGACATTTCCAGTTGGCTCTTAAATCAATTGATACATGTTGCCTGCAAGGGTCTTATAACTACCTCATATTTGATTTTCTCTTTAAGTGTCACATGCTTGCTTTATATAGAAATTCATGCTAAGAAAGTTGGTAATTTGAAGAATTTATATGAAAGTTATTTATTATTCTTGATCTTGTTACATATATTTATATACAATGAATGATTTCTATAGAAAATGTTACGATTTTTGTTGTTCCAAATAGAATAAAATAATTCAATTTTTATTAACTGAGTGAGGAAACGGGGCGGGGCGGGTACGAGTTTATGAAAATTAGAAGCGGGGCGGGGCGAAAACGGGTATGGGGCGGGTATGGGTAATGAATGATATATAGCGGGGCGGGTATGGATATTTATAAACCCGACCCAAACCCGCCCCGTTGCCATTCCTAATAATCATAGGTAATGTCGGTGGCAAGGTGGAATAAAGGGCATGGGCCATGAAGGTGGGCTCACAGTAGTGCCAAAGAGGCTACAAACTACATAGCTAGCGCAATCCAATAATTGCACATGGAGGAGAAGTGCAAGTATATATCTTGGGAAATTCTTCTACTTAAATTCATCTATGACTCATTATATAAATTTAAGGGTTAATTACACATGGGAGCTTGAGGTAAACCCCTACTTCATGCAAATCCATAAATACTTTATCAAGGTTCCTCCTACTCAGATATTATTCCATGAATTCCAACAAATTTGGCAATTAAATTATATTTTTTAAAGATAATAGGTTTAAGTAATTATAATTATTATAACCTAAAACATTCATTCTTTTGTATTTATTATCCTATAATAGTTGTAAATGTTAACAAATGTTTTTTTAAAACTAAGAAAAATTGCTGATAGGTTCTTACAGTTTACCCATAATAACACTTAGGTCATATTTTTTAAAATTCTTTATTTAAGTCCCTAAAATTTAAAATAGGGATGTAATAGTAAACTAAAATGAGAATCTAATAGATACGAGTAAACTATAGAGATCTATCAATAATTAATCCAAAAATATAACTTTTAACTAGGCCTTCTTAATTTTGTAGAATTATGTGAAAAAGAGAGTTGATGGCCGGATGTAATTACCCCTAAATTTAAACATACATTTAAGTTTAAATCTTTTATGATTGCATACAAATGTATCTCCTAAGCAAACTCAAATGCTTTTTATCCCATGTACCAAAAAGAAGCTGGTTGGCCTCACAATTTGTCGACATGGTGGTGAAACAGCTCTAACGTCTCGAGAATTTTAATTAGCAAAATTACACGATATAAAGAATAAGTGAGTTACTGATAAACAGATAGAGTGGTGGGCTGCAAGTTTTGGTGGTAGTTACTTAAATATCTTTTAACGAAAAGAACAGGTGTTCTAGCGAACATAAGCGGTGAGGGGCTGATGAGATAGTGAGAGCTAGCCATCAACCACACCTGGCTTTCATGATTAATGCTGAATCACCAATCTTAAAGCACATAATTTTAGGATTAATTAAGGGAGAGTTTGATGCGGGAGTACCGAATTTCCAGCGAGCTTGAATGAGCGCAACTTCACGGTTGTGGACAAGGAAGGGGAGGGTGCGAGAAAGGAAGTCAGGATTGGGCTGGAAGTCAGCGTCGAAAATAGCGACGAAGTCGCAATCCTTCACATAGTTGTGCTTCATTCCCTCTCTGAGTGCGCCGGCCTTGTAGCCGTTCCGGTTGTCACGTACTTCATACTTTATGTTGATCCCCTTGCTCGCCCACCTCTGGCACTCCATATCCACTAGATTCTGGGGTTAAAGATTGAAAGCAAACTTAAGTTCTTAAATAGAAAGATATTATATTGTATATTAATTATTTCAGTTAAAAATCACTTTTCTTTTGGGCCGGGGACACGAGAGCAATATTAGTGGAATACAATCAACCTTTTTTAATCTTAGTGGAAGACACCTTAAATGCAAAAAATTATGTATTTCACCATCAAAGATAAAATATTACGTCTATCACACTGAAATCTTACAAAATTACAGATTTTACATCATTTTTTAATAAAATCATGCTATACTCTAAATCTTAAGCCCTAAAACTATAGCTTATATTTAAGAATATTAATTTTTATCTCGTAAATTACTTTAATACTAAAAACTAAATCCTAATTTCTAAACCTTAAGTTTTAACACTATACTTTAAAAACTATTTATTTCATAAATTAAATATATATAAAATTCATTTTAAATTCAATCTAGTGAGTGCAAGTCTATACTATGAATTTATGAATCATACATAATAGAATAGAATTCATGAAAATGCATCAGTAATTCAATTTATAATTTTGTTTCAAAAATATCATGTAAAATATATAATTTTGTAAGATTTTGGTGATATACATACTATTTCACCTTTGATGATAAAATATATAATTTCTCATAATTAAGGTGTCCTCCACGTAAATCTACCTAAAATTTTATATAACAAATTTGCACGGTTGCAATACAATAAAAAAATTAAAAAAATATTTTTTTGAATTTTAAAATAAAAATATCTTTTTATTAAAATTATAAAAAATATACATGTATATACACATGAAAACTTAAGTTCTTTATACGCAAAACCCTTGATAAGTTATATATATATATATAACATTTTTAAATATATCTCACTGAAAAAAAAAATTAAAAACAAACAAAACGTAAAGTAAGATAAAAGATAGTTGAAATATAATTTGAATCATTATAAAATATATTATAGGCAAACATCATGTTTTAAGCATTTAATACATGAATAAGTAATTTTTTTAACAATATTTAAATTTTATTAAAAAAAAATGTTAACATACTATAAAAATATAAATTTATTTGAAATAAATATAAGTCATGATGATTTTGCTCTCGACCATTTTATTAATACATATGATTAGCATCTAACAGAATTAATTCAACACGACCCATCAAATCTTTTCGTGCTCAATAATTATTAAATTATCATGCTTTTAGCCAGACATTCAATGAATTTAAGGATTAGTCCAACAAATTTAAATGTAATTTTAATTTTGGAGAAGACTTCTCAGGATAAATGCCAGAAAATGTTTATTTCTCAGATTTTGTAGAACAAATTTTTAAAATTATCTGCAATAACTCAATACTAGTAAATCAATTAATAATTTTTCACAAGAAAAAAAAAGTAGTGAAGGGTTTTGTGAGAGCGCGGGAAAAATCTAGGGGATCATTAGACTGACCTTGATGACAGGGTCTGTAGAATCGTCGAGCACCTGCACGATGATGCGATCGGACGGCCATGAGAGGCCGCATGCAGCTCCAATGGAGAGCTTGTAGACCTGCAACCATCGCCGAAAAGGTGAAGAAGACAAGGCAGAGGAAGACGAGAAAGAGAAGGGTGGGGCATGGGAAACCGACCTCCTTCTCGTTGTACATGGGGATCTGGACGAGAACCATGGGGAAGGCGGAGTTCCCGAGCTCAAGGTCCTCCCGAAGGGGCTCCCATCGGTACCGCTTTTCCGGGCGCCTGCCGAAGAGCTTGACAAGGACGATGACGACGGCGAGGGAGACCTTCTCCACGAAGAGCATCACCGACATGATCAGACAGAGAAGCGTAGCCACCCGCAGCAGCGGCACCACCACTGGCGCCTTGACCTGGTCCCAGATCAGCACCATCTGCCCAGTGACATCTTCCCTCGTCCCCTGGTACACCACCGTCCCCATCGCCAACAGCACTCTCGCCGGCGAGAGATCAATTAATGAAGTTATGCGTCAATGTTGGAGGATCCGAGCGGGGAATGGAGACGCATAAATATCTATGGCTTTCGTCCGCCTTCCTTGCACGAGCAAGCTCGATCGATTTCAATCGATTAGGCCGGAATCGCTGGGAAATTACGCAAGGAAGTGCGGTGGAAAGGACTGTCAGTGGATCGGAACGTAGAAGCAGAGGAAATTAGGGATTTTACCCCCCGAGATGAAGAATTTGGGGAAAATCCGACGCTCGATCGATCTTAACCTCGTCTTCTCGCCTACCCCTCAACCAATCTGACAAAAACCTAAGGGGCGCAGCACAATGCGGGAGGAGGAAGAGGGAAAGACTTCTCCTCCCCCGAGCCCCACCGAAAGGCAGCAATGCGGAAATGTGGGGAACACAAAGAAGACAGAGAGCGGATGACGATGCGGAAAAGACGACGAATGATCCCGAAAAAGGAAAAACCATAAATTATCTTCCTCCCTTCTCGTTTTGGCTCGTCGTCTTCTTGGATTGATCTCCGCGACGCCAGGTATTACCTGCAGTGGGGAAGGATTAGAGAAGGAGAGGGGGAAGGAGGAGGTGGAAGCGAAAACCCGGATAAAAAACCACAATCTATTTATTAACCTCGCAAGTTTGGTATATTGGTGTTAAAAATATCCAAAATTTAAAAATCATTTAATTTTTGAATTTTAAATCAAATTATGAGCTAAAAATTTTTAACTCAAAATTTATTTTAAGCTAATTTCAAGTTAATCTTAACTCGCTTGAACCATAATTTGATTTAATTTAAAAAATTTTAAAACTTATTTTTTTAAGATCGAAGAATCAAATTCTCTTAAATATATAATATTCTTATATTTAATTATAATTACAAATCAATTCAAATCATGATTCAAGTTCGCTCAAAATTGAGCTATTTCGAGCTGAGTTGACTCAAATCAAGTCTCATTCAATTTCGAATAGATTTTGGGTAGAGTTAAGATCAAAAATTTTCATTTTGAATATCCGTTAATTTGCTCAAAATTGATTTGAGAACTACTCTAATTTGGTGATCTATACATTTCCTCCCTTGTTTAATGTGTAACTTTTTTTATTCATTATAAAAAAATATTTTATTCCATGAAAAAAAAATCCTTCTTTTATCCAAAAAAATCTTTATTTGTAGCAATTTAACGAGTAATCTTACAGCAAGTAACTACAATCAAAAAAATCTTAAAGCATGTAATTCAATAAAAAAAAAAGGGATTGCATCCGAGAGGACCATTATAAAAATAATACTATTTTAAAATAATAATAATAATAAATTTTAAAATTATTTTAATAAATTTTAATATAAAAAAAATAATATTTTATTTCACATGCTTAATAATTTTTTAATAAAAATATCAAATTCATCTCATATCTTAAACTAAAAATAGTTGAATCGACCATTTTGATGTTAAGTAAGGTTTATATTTTTATTTAAAATTATTAATTATTAGAATTTATGTAAAATAATTAAAAATTTTATTTATTTATTTATTATTATTATTATTATTATTTAAAATTAGTATTATTTGATCCTAATTTTGATCATGTCAAACAGAGGCTTAGGCCTTATTTGATAATTATTAAAAAAAGATAAATTAATATTTTAAATTTAACAAAAATTTTAATAACTTTTTTAATATTTAACAAAAAATTTAATCTTAGAATATAACTTTGTACATCTCTAACATAAATTTAATATTAAAATTAATTTTATTTCACATTTTGCACATCTCTTAGTATTAAAATAAATTAAAATTTTTTTTATCAATCTCTTCCTCTTTCTGATGTAGGACGATTCATTTTTATGTCACTCTCATCATTTTTTATAAGCCTAGAAACCTAGTAGGAACCGCAATTTACTTCAGTGATTCCTTTCTTTTAAGATATTACTCGATGATCACTCATTGTTCTTTTCGACTACGAGCGTCACAACTACAATTAATAAAATTGTCAAGAATATATATCTACATAAATAAAATTCATATTTCACTGATATTATTGGTACAAAGGCTTTGTTTGGTAAGCTTCAAAAATTAGGCATGAATAATATTTTAAATCTATTATAAATTCTAATAATTTTATTTCACATCTTACACGTCTCTCAATATTAAAATAATTTTTTTTATATCAATTTTATAAAATATTTTTTTTTCTTTACCTAAACTTAACATCCAACTAAATAAGGCCAAATAGTAGAATATTAGAATTAAACTGTAACGATTTTTACTTAAATGTTAAAAATTAATATTCTTATTGAGATGGCTCACTGAAACTTTATTTATTGTTAATCTTTTGATTTAATTAATACATTTTTTGTTGTTTAATTTGTTTATTAAGGTATTATTTCTCACTGAAATTGAGTTAGACATCTCACCAAAATGCCTAATGCATTAGATTTATTTATTTTTCCAAATTAATGATCAATGTTTGATGCATTAAATGTCTAGCTTAGTTTAGAATATGATAAGATAGGTGTTGAACCCCATTGATTTTGATAATCACAATTACTTTAGGTTTAGTACTAATCCTCTTCTAAGTATATTTTTACAGGCTAATCGTCCGTTAGAAGATGGATATTCTCAAGTCCAAGTGAAGCGGAACGCACTATTTGATTTTCTTTATACTTCATAGGACTTAATGTAAACGCGTTAGTTTGCCAAGAGTTTTTACTCGTTTTTTCTTAGATGTTTTAT
>KZ451944.1:785099-805459 GCA_002786265.1 Apostasia shenzhenica | reverse complement strand
ACTAAGGCCAACATTACAAACTTGAGAGCAATAAAGAAATACATAAGGAGCTCTATACGCGTAAAGATTTGCCAAGAGAGAAAAACTCGTGAAAACCGAAAACGAGTTACCAATAACTCGTTTAGAAGAAATCGAAAGAAAACTAGATCTTGAAGAGAGAAAATCGTTTTCAAGAAACTATGAAATGCTTAAGTAAGAATGTCTTCAAGTAAGAGCAAGAAAACTTTAAGAATAGCTCAAATAATCTTTTTCAAAACGCAAACTTGCCGATTCAGAAAAACCAAGTGCAGGAAACAAAAACAGTAACCTGAAATTATTTTGCCAGCAGAATGAAAAATGCAGCTTCAGGTTTTTGCTTGTTTGCAAGCCAAAAGCTTCTCCAAATGATCACTTCTTCAAGAAATGTATGCAGATTTTTTGCTAGGGGAAGAAGTTAGGGAACACTTAGAGCTTGAGAGGAGAGCTTAGAACACTTTGGAAAAATTTTGCAAGTGAATGTTGTATTTGTTTCCGTTGGACAGCAGGAAAAAATGGTTCAGCTGAGGGAAAAATGCCTTTGATTCAAACTAATCAATAAGAGGATGCCAAGTGTCCATGTCCTACCCAAAGACCAATGAAAGGAAGACAAGAGGAGGGCATTTTGGACTTTTCGGGCTCAAGAACCATGAGATAAAGTTCCAGATTTTCTGGAAACATGTTTCCAGAAAATGTGGCAGCAAAAACAATGATGTTGGAGTGAGAAACATTATAAAAATACTAAAACATGCTTGCTTAGGATGAGGACAAAATAAAGGATGCCAAGTAGGATTATTATGCCCTTAAATATGCTAAAAAGGACCACCATATCTCAGCTTGAGTACAAAAATTCTGAGCACAAAGATATGTGTTGGAAAACATCAACTCAATATTTTTCCTTTTAGAAAAAGGAAAAAATATGAGGAAAATAAGAGCTTTGTGGACTTTTCATAAAGAGAGAGAAATGACACATCACAAGGCTTTAAGAATATCAAATGATGCCTTTTATGCACAGTCAAAACTGATGTAATAACGGTCAAAATGCAATTCTGGGCGGACTGGGCGGTTCTGTCCAGGCCCAACAGAACCACCGGTCGATTTGGTGAAATTGACCGGTTGCACAATTTTGGCTTAAAAGATGAGATGTTTGAAAGATATTTAGGCCACTAAAAAGATAGAATAAGATAACATTCTAGGCCTATAAAATCAAGTGAAAAGAAGAATAAAACATCTAAGAAAAAACGAGTAAAAACTCTTGGCAAACTAACGCGTTTATACAATATCTAAATCATATCTCTCACGTTTTTCTGTTCTGAATTATTTTTGTGGTGTTATAGCTCTTTTGGTCTATTTGCTCAAATCAACCGGTTTTCTTCTCTGCTTTCTGCACTATTCCTGTTCATCCGGTCTATTTGGCAAAATCGACCTATCTGATTTTTGACATCTGGTTTATTTGGCAAAATCGACCTATCTGATTTTTGATATCCGGTCTATTTGGTAAAATCGACCGATCTGCTTTTTCGCACTCTGTTTTATTTATTTTTGCTGTAACCTTAACTTGCATCTTATCTATTTTGAATTATCTGTTTGTGTACGCCTTTTTACCTGCTATTGTTTTAATTAGTTCAATTTATTTGAAATTATTTTTAATTCCCAATTCACCCCCCCTCTTGGGAAGACCTAAGGGCCAACAATAGGCAATTATATATGGTAGACTTTTGACATGATAACCAATTAATATTTTTTTTCAATTTATAATTTATTTAAATTCACACTATGAAAAGCTAGATGGATTTATAATTTATATTTCATACATGAATATGAAAATAACGTGGTGGCATTTTGCATGTTTATAAAAAAATGAAATTATCATATTCCTACAGAATATGATTTTATTATTATTTTAAAACACGATTTAAACTATGATTTTATTAGTGATTTTGTGTCCGAATATTATGAAATTGTTGACGTAGGATATAGGAGATCCCAAGAAACACCAAAAAAGAGAGAGAGTTCTAGAAGACGGCGACGCGTGGAGAGATAAGCCTGTTAGTAGAGGCTTAAGAGAGAGAGAACAAGAGAGTTCGGGGCATCCAGAGCAGCACACAAAGATTTAAGGTGGTTCAGGGAGGAATCCCCTACGTCCACCAAGCGTTCAGCGAAGAAGTTTCACTAATGGGAAAGGGTAGCCGTGAAGGCTAATATAAAGAGCTTACAAGAGGAAGATAGAGAAGAAGAGAGAGTTTTTCTTATTCTCCAGCTCCTATTTTACAAGAGGTGATAGATGAGAGATTTTGTTCTTCCTGGGTGCTCGATTTTTTTTTTTTGAATCCCCTGCTTGAAGACTGTTCAGGGGTATTTGTAGGCAGCGGATGGTGCGACTTTATCCTGATTTTCCGTAGAAAAAGAGGTGAACAAGCTCTGGGTTCGCGCCATTTGTTGATCGTCGGAGGGACCAAAAGCAACAAAATGAGGAAGCTAACTTTTAATATTGGTACCGCTTCTGGGGATCTATGACAGCTAGGGCATGCGGACCCTTGATTTGCGGGTCTGGGAAAAACATTTTGTACGAGAATCGTCGCGGTCGGACCAACCATGATTGTGACAGGCACCGGTTTGTAACATCGAGGACGACGTTACCAGGAATGGTCCTGGCTCATCGTGGATGAGGCTTGGTTGAACCCTCGTGTCCGAGGTTTAATCAAATCTGACTTGTGAGAACAGATAGATGGATCAGTTAAAAGAAATGAAGGCCAAAAGCCAGCTAGGCGCCACGTGTACGACACGGATACAGCGCTGGAACCACGTGTTAACAGAAATGTAGTAAATGATGGATTTATGTGGGTTGACAAATATGGAATAACATAATAATTAAATTTATTAATCATAATTCCTAAATCCAACTTTACAGATTTTTATATTATGTTATTCCTTTCTACCAACAAAATAAGAAGAGTTTTCTTAGCATTACCACTACTAATTGAGTGTTAGCCGATGTGAAGTAACATAATTTAATGTGTAATTACCTTTTTTTACTCCATATGGATTAATTATTCTAAATAAATTTAAAATTATTCAAATAATTATAATGCAGTAGTTCTATTAATAATTTATATTTATTTTTCTATTATATATAAACTTAAATATTAAAAATTAATTTTATTTTATACAATAAAGCAATTTTTATTTACATTAATATGATATGATGAATGGAGTAGCAGTCAATTTATATCAAAAATAAAATATTACAAATTAATTTAATATTTTTAAAAATCTCTATTTAGACATTAAATTTATTTAGTTTTAACCCTATGGCTCTTCGGGAGATAAAATAAGTCATAGTTAAAATAATTAAGACAAAAAAATTTAATTTATTTTAAAATATTAAAAAATTATTTTAATTTATTTTATAAAAATTTTAATATCAAATAATTATTTTATTTCACATTTAATATAATTTTTTATTAAATTAATTAATTTTATTCTACTTCTAATATATTTTTTAATATAATTATTTTATTTTATTTTACATTACATGTATTTAAAAAAAATAAAAAATCTAATTAAATTTGCTTTTTAACCTCCAATCAAATAAGGTCTACGATTGGCAGCATATAGATGTGACTTATAAGTAGATTTTGAGTAAATTGGGTTAGATTTTAAATTAAAATTTTCAAATTTGAGTTAAATTTAGTTTGAGACTGTTTTTTTTTTTTTTGAACAATTTTTGAATTTAATTGATCTTAATTATAAACTATATGACACATATTAAATATCATTTTTATATAAATTATTATGATATATATATATATATATATATATAATTTTTAAATTATAAATTTATATGTTTATATCCATATTAAGTCAGATTTTAAATTAAATTAATTTTTTTAAGTGAGCTAAGTTAAAGAAAAAATTAAATAGAGTAAAATATAAATGAATTACATTTGAGTTTAATTTTTACATAAAATTACCATTCCTAGAGACAGCAGTAGTAAATTATATTTTCCCCTTTTGTACTCTAATCAGCATAGTGCAGTTGGGGCTGAAAATTTTATGAAAACATTAAAATTTAGTTGAAATTCACTTTATAAATTGCTGGATTTGTAATAGATTTAATCTTCTTATGATTTAAAGTTAACTTATTAAAAAAATTAATTTAATTTATAATTAATTGAATATGTACACAAATTTATAATTTATAAACAATTCTTACAATTCTTATAATTTATAATTGATTGAATTTATAATTTAGAATTTTTGAAAAATAATTAAAAATTTTTTATATGTAAATGATTATAATAATTTATATAAAAGGAATATATTAAAAATATATAAATAAAATTTTTAAACTTATAATATTATATTTAGTATACAAATGTATCATTAAACTCATCCCTTTACAAGAGAAATTTTTGCGTGCACCAATGTACGATGCACAAGCTCAATTAATATATGATAGTGTGAATAAAAGGAGAAATTTTTGCGTGCACCGGTGCACGGTACACCAGCTCAATTAGCACACGACACCTGACCACTTTTATTCACGTGTCGTGTGCTAATTGGGCTGGTGTACCGTGCACCGGTGCACGCAAAAATTTCTCGAATAAAAGTGGGGCAATGAGCATGCATGCTAATGTATCGTGCGGCTTGTGCACCGGTGCGGTGCACGCAAAAAATTCTCCTCTTACAAACCGATCCCTGCGGCACTGCCAATGGATCTCTTCGTCGTTAAACCTCTCCTCCTTGTCTCCTCCGGTGGTTTAAGCTCTGTAGGATATCCGAAGCCCCAGCTAGTAAGTTATCTCTTCTCTCATTCTCGTCGTGCTGGCATTCTTCCATAGCTTGGCTGCCGTGGTGTGATTGTGAGAGAATAAAGGAGGATGGGTTTAATGGCTCGCAATCTTTCCTGCCTACTTCTCCCGCTTGGAGCCGTTTTGCTGTTGGTCGGACATCGTATTTTCCGGTGCGCTCCGGTGGGTTCTTCTTCTATTCTTGTCTCAACAGTTTATTGATGGCCGTTAGGGTTTGAATTTTTCTCCTTTCAATTGAATTAGTCTTTTTTTTTTTTTTGGATTCTCTCGACTCTCTGCAGTTTTTGTTGCTTGATAGCTTTCAATTAGTGATTCGAGCTTCTGCATCTCCGGTGAAAGAACATGTAATAGATCGAGAAAAATGTTGACGAAAGAAAACCAAATTAGAAGGGGGACATACTAATGTCATTCTTCGTGATGCCCATCCATGGGAAGCGATATGATCGCTTTCCTTTTTTCTTTCAGAGTAAAATGCTCGATTTCTCTCTGCAAGCCATTACAAGCGTTACCGTATAACATAAAAACATAAGGTTGTCCTCTTGAAGTACAGGATTTATCTTCACTGTGAGATCAAAAGATTGGCTGAGGAAATCCTAATATAGGACATATCAAATTTTGTTATTTGATTGATGACAAACCAAATCCTCCCTATATTCAATGTTGTGTTGGATTCTATAAAAAAAACTTTTGGGGAGCGTTTGGTTCGTTGTTATCTTGGTGTTATGTTATGTAATCTAGATGTCATGATTTCTAACATCAAGATAACATTGAACCAAACGCCTCCTTGGATATTTGTTTTAATAAAAAATTATATTTGAAAAATATTCTTTTTATTGAAGATATAATTTGATTCAAAAAGTATGATTTGTTCAAAAATTTAACTTGCTCAATATGCTTTTATTTAGATTATTTTAGGTTTTGATGTGTATGACCTAGCCTACCGTATATATTGTCCTTTTTGCCCCATGGGCCTTATAAATTTAAAATCCATTCATGAGGATAAGTGTGTGTTCTCATATATACTTAGCATTTTTTTTTGAGCTTTGCTTAAGGGCAGCGTTACATCCCTCCTGGATGTCATAGTATATTTGTAATGATTTTATATTTCTATTGTAGCTTACATGAAATCTTTTGCTATTAGTGTAAAGACGATAATAGACATATATTAAGGTAAAATTAAGAGAAAAGCTAATAATAGATGGGCTATAACTCTATTATTTCTCATAATTATTGGTTATTCTTGCAGAATGCCTAAATTCGATGCAAATTATGTTCACTCTCTTTTATGCCTTTTATGCCTTTTATGCGCATCCAAAAAGAATTTAAGTTGCTTAATTCAACTAAGCTAACATTTATATTTTAATATAAAATTTTATAATCTTTATCATACTGTTTTGAATTTCTTTCTATTGTTTTACCTTTCTAATTTTGGTGTTTTTTGGTGTTTTTTGGATAGCTAAAACTTTAATCATTTATTCTTTGGTTTTTGTGCTTAGAGAAATGGGAGACTCCGATGAATCAACCTCAAAATCTGGTGATGATGATAGAAAACAATTCCAACTTATGTGTGTGCAGGATTATGTTGAAGAATTTGAGTCAAGCACTAAGAATAATGATGGTAATGCAACACCCACAACTACATTGGCCGAGTGCCGAATTTGCCATGAAGAAGATTTGGTGGTCAACATGGACTCTCCTTGTTCTTGCTCTGGGAGTTTGAAGGTGATGTTTTAACTCTTTTATCCATTAGATTTTGTTTAGAATCTTTATCTCATGGCTGATTGGTTAATGTTATCTCCTGAAAAGTTTGTGTTTTCTACTCATACACATCTTCCTGAAATGTTACTGTCCACTGTAACAAACCCCCTTATAAGTGGCATCCCTCTTGGAAATTATAGCATGATAGAAGTATATTCTTTTAAAAGAAATAGTGATCTTCTGATGATGTCTATGGCTTTCTTTAAACTTCCTTGATTTTTTTTAGAACATTAAAACTCCTGTGCAGTACCATCCAATTTATCACTTACTAATTCACAATTCAACATGAATAAAATGCATATGCGTTAATCCACAAACAACAACAACAACAACAACAACAACAACCAAGCCTTAATCCCACTAGGTGGGGTCGGCTACATGAATTCTTTGTTTCCATTGCGCTCTATCAGTTACCAAATTCTTATCTAACTTTAAGTAACTAAGATCACTCCTTATAGTTTCTTGTCATGTCTTCTTTGGTCTCCCTCTTCCTCTTTGTACATGTGCAAAATCCAGTAACTCAATTTTTTTAACTGGAGCTTCAATTGGCCTGCGATTTAGATGTCCAAACCATCGAAGCCGACTTTCTCTAAGTTTATCCTCAATTGGTGCAACACCAACTTTCTTTCGGATATACTCATTTCTCATTCTATCCTTTCGTGTATATCCACACATCCATCTTAACATCCTCATTTCTGCAACATTTATTTTATTTGTATGTTTTTTCTTTGCAGGCCAGCATTCAGCACCATATATCATCGCTGGTCTTACTACAGTTTTATAAAATTTACCCTTAATTTTGGATGGGATTTTTTTATCGCATAACACTCCAGAAGCATTAATCCACAAATGAAGGAAATTTGTAATGATTCTGATGAATGTTTGAACCTGATATTATTGCGAATTGAAGTTTTAATCCTTGCATGATAAAAGTTAAAAATCACTTTTCGCATTGTTTCCACCATAACATAGTACAGGAGTTGAGAATCATAATCTGATTTCTTCATCCTCCATTAGATGCATACTCAATTGTCCATATCTTCTTATCTAGCAAATCCAGACTGCTGCCGCTGATTACCTCTTATTCTGTGACCTTTGTGTTCCTGCATAATGTTCTTTCTTGCACTGTGGTTTCCTTGTTTACATTTATGTATGTGTTTTATCTACAATTTTTGCACTATAAGCCAAAATTTCATTGTTAGCTTTGTTGAGGACCTATGAAGCACGGACACGACACGGGGACACGGAATACGACACGACACGACACGGCGATACGGTGATTTTCCAAAATATAGGACACGGACACGACATGACACGCCAAATACAATAATAAAATTAACAACTTATACTTAAAAAAATAAATAAAACATGATACAAACTTAAATTTTTAAGTATAAACAACTTGTAAATAGTACTGAAGTATCATAAAATCAAGATGAGAACTTGAGAACAAACGCCGTCGATATTAAAAAGATTTGAGATATAAATTTAGTGTTCACTTTGAGTAAAAGAAAATACAATTTTGCTTATTAGGACAATCATAGTGAGCACGATAATAAGAGAAAATAAAAGCTATTAGTGTTGAAGATGAAAGAAGAATAAAGGTGAAGCTAGACTTCTAAACTTTTTGCGATTGGTTCATTTTCGAAAGACTTAAGGGCAACAAAAAAGAAAGAAATTTGATTTAACTTGGATAACTTAGAATTTTGACTTATATTGGGTAAAATTTATGAAATATGAGTACAATACGATGATACAGATACGATACAATACTGATATAATAATATGACAAATTTAAAAAAAAGTAGGATACAGATACGTGAGGATACGGTTGTGAAACACTTTCAATTCTAATATTCGTATTTGCGTTGTATATGAAATAAAATTAATTTTTATAATTGAAATTTGTGTTGAGCAAAAAAATTGACTTCAACCAAACAAGGCCCTAAAAGTGTCTCAGAAATGTCCTAAGGTGTCCTGAAGTGTCCTCGCGTGTCCAAGAAGTGTCCTTTAAATTTTTTTTTATATTATTTTATTAGGACACGCCATGTGGCGTGTCCGACACGGTGTCCCTGGGTGTCCTCGCTTGTCACCAAGTGTCCGTGTGTCTGACACGGACACGGCATAGTTCTTGAAGTGTCCATGCTTCATAGTTGAGGACTAACATTAGTTTAACTATTAATATGCTGCTTCTTGAAGTATGCTCACCATAAATGCATTCAGCAGTGGTGTAGTTCCAAGGGCAACGTCACCTGTGAGATATGCCAACAGGTAGTAATTTTTACTGAAGCAAGTACTCGTAGTTATCGTTAACTATGGTAATAAGTATTAAAATTTATATAAACTGCTCTGACTTGTGATAGTGGGACAAATGTAGAAATAAATTCTCAAACACGGAGCAAGTATGACTCTAATGTACAAACACCTCTGATGGAATGGGAGGTTCATGTTAGCAATTTCAGCCTATATTTGATATTGATGCCTAATAAGTCATGTGATTGTGTGATAATTCTGTGTCTATTTAGATTCTGGTACCATTGATGAATTGTTCTAGCCATGTATATTAAAATGGGTTAAAATCACACTATTTTAAGCAAATGGAGTGGTGTAGGTATGGCTTTTATAAAACAATGGTGGAGCAAGTTAAGTGGAACCTAAGGAAGCTGCAGGGTTATTGATACAAATTAGGATTTAGTCCGACCACCTAAAAACCACCTTCTTGCTATCTCTTTGGCCCTGTTTGGCAATGGGCTAAAAATCATGGCTAAAATTAGCTATAGCTAAAATCTTAAATTTATTTTAAAAAAAACTTAAAAAATTATTTTATATCTCATCTCACACAAATTCCAACATTAAATAATCACTTTATTTCATATTCAACACAATTCTCAATAAATCAATCAATTTTATTTCACATCCTACACAATTTTTAATATAACCAACTTACTTTATTTCACATTATACACATTTTTCAAAAATGACTAAAAATTTCAACCAAATCTTTTTTTTTTCTTATTACCAAACAGAGCTTTTATCCAGCTTTGTTGATGTTACATTTTTTTTTGTGTTTACTGAGTCTTCTAAAGAGTGAAAGAACGTTATAGGATAATTAAAGTGATAATTAGTGCTAAGAATATTAATTATATTATAATTACATTTTGTCAAAGAAATGGAAGCTTTGGGGGTAATCATAAGAATTCGAATGCTTTTATGAGTATGAAAGGGGAGGTGGCCTTCAATGATTTCTTGGCAAAGGGAAAACTTATTTTGAGGAATGCGTAAATCAGTTGGTGAAGGAAGAATAAAAATGAGCATTATATTTTTTATGTGGAAATCCTGTAAATTAAGAAAATTCATGACTACTTTTGAATTTGTGAAAACACAATTATCACACCCCCTATTTTTATAAACACTGCTTATTTATAAGGAAAGGTGAATTTAATAGGATGGAACTCACGAGTAATTGGGGAGGTAGCTGGTGGGAGAAGGGCAAAGGAAGCTTCAACTTAATTATGGTTGGTGGGGGGAAGGGGCAAAGAAGCTTCAATTTAAAGAATATTTTATTAAAACTAAGCTAAAGAGAATTAATATTTAATATAACAATTATTTGGAAGTCTCCGGGTTATGGATATATTTATATTAAAACTATATTAACAGATATTTCTTAAGTAGATTATTACAATAATGAAATTACTGAGAGAGAGAGAGAGAGAGAGACTAGAAGAAGATAGGCAAATGTTTCCATTTAGGTGCAATAAGTTTCATAACGCAACTTACTATGATTGTTATTGATATCACATTGAATACAAATTATTACATGAATTTTGGATACAGCTATTCAGTCTTGGCTACACTACACCTCCAAGGTTGCTCCAGAATGAGAGATTGCTCGTCCATCTTTGGTATCGTGTTCTTCCATTTTTAAATAAAAAAATTTCGTCATTGATATGTTTTACTCATTGACAGGGGAAACAGGGAAGTTTCTCAAAGGGAGATCCATCAACAACTCATTGGATTTGACCACTCCATATCAAATAGAAGCAGCATTCCGTATTGTCGTTCAGTAGCTGTAACAGTAAGCTTTCATTTAGCCTATAGAAACAAGCTTTTAACAGAAAGAGAAGAAAATATTGCATTCAAATATTGAAATATTTCCATCTAACGATTGTGTTTGTTTGTAAGGTTAAATTTAAGAATGTTAAAATTAAATTTAGATAGAGATATTTTTTTATTGAAAGTTGTGAATGATGTGAAATAAAGTTAATTATTATGTTGGAATATGTGAGGGATGTGATATAAAGTTAGTTATTATGTTGGAATATGTGAGGGATGTGATATAAGTTAGTTATTATTTTAGTAATATGTGTAAGATGTGAAATAAATTTAATTTTTAATATTAAATTTTGTGTGATGTGATATGTCTGGTTAAAATTAACCAGGTTAAAATTAACCAGGTTAAATTTAAACTCGTAGACAAACAAGGCTTTATAAATATTATAATACCAACAAATTTAAACATCAAAACTTCAACACCTCAAATAACTTTTGTAAAAAATGCTCTAAGGATATTCCATTAATCACAGCGTATTTTTTTGGAAGTTGGCTTTAGCCTATATAAATTATAAATAAAGCTATGTAAAATTACAAAAGTTACAATTTAACAGTAGAATGGTACAAAAATCAAGTGGAAGGAACATGTTGTCGATCAGGATATCACAAAATATTACCTTATCAGCGACAGTTAGCGACACTGTTACTACTTATACATTCGTGAGTGATTTTACAATATTTAAAAGATGATAGCATGCTCAAAATATCATGTCTTCTTGCCTTGGCTTGGCTTCATGGCAATTGTATTGGTGTGATTTTCCAACCAATTTCCTTCCACTCAATCAGCCTATTGAACCGCTAATCGCTCCCTTTTAGCATCTTGGAGTTTTGCAGAGAAGACTAAAAGGGCGTGAATATTTTTTCCCAACAACTTTCAACTTCTTGCCTTTATGATCTTTGATAAGTGCAATTGCACTAGCTTGACCATTATGCTTGATAGACTCATCAAAAATCACCTTCATTTAGTTCAAAGGAGGGGAACTCATTGAGGATTACATAAGCCACTGAGGCTACTAGGTTCCTAAGTCTTTGAAGTTGGATGAGTTGCTAGAGGGTCGATCACAAAACTCATAATAGTACTTGAAATAACTGTCGGAGAATAATGGTTTTGGGAGTGAACTCTACTATTTTGGGTACACCAAATATAGTAAAATGCTGCACCATTGATAGTACCTTTTTATCTGAAGTATTTGTTCATGTTCTAGAAGCCATCAAAAGTATCACTAATTTAAGTGCATATTATTGATATGAAATAATTGCTTTTATAAAGTACTTTAGCATAAAAAACAAAAAAGTGACAATCATAATATTTATGGAATAAATCAGCCTAAAACAAAATACTCATAGCATATTGATGAAAGTTAGCTAAGGTATTATTTTTTTTATATAAAATTTTGTGGTATATGTAACTACTAAATTTTGTGTCTAATATGCTATTGATTTTTATTTTGGTTATTTATATAACACTTTGTCTTTTAACTTTGCTTGTAGTTTATGATTCTTTTGTTTCTCTTAGAAGTTCTTCCCATTATGAGAGATGAGGGATGCTCACACCCATTCATTCTGGTTGGTTTTTCTGTCTTTTTTTTTTTCTTTTGCGATGAGGATGTAGAAGAGAAAACTAGCTTCACAGAAATTGTTAGAATCATTGCAAATTTTGATTTTTATTCTTATAGTAGATGCAGCTGTTGAAGAGTGTTGGAATTGTTATACTGCTGTATATAATGCTGAGAGCTGCCACTTCATTTCAGTGTCACCGTCCACAGTTCTAGCAGCGAGTATTTGTTTTTATTGATCCTTCAATATATAAGTATGATAAAGAGAGTACTCGAATTACTTTACGTGATATTAATGTCAAAAGTAAACTTAAATGATACGAAAAAAAAGTAGTTTTTATCTTGAGATGTGTATATGATGTGAAAAATAATTATTTTTTTTTTAAAATATGTGTTAAGTATAAAATAAAATTGTTTTTGATATTAAAATTTATATGAGATGCAAAATATAGTTAGATTTATTTTAAAATTTGTGTAGAATGTGATGTATTTTAATCCAAAAACAAAGAGAATCTAAAAATCTACAAATATCAGTAGTTTGTTTTGACAAAATATATGGAGATATTTATTGGTACATCATTTATGCACCATCTTTTTATAATATAATCATTATGTACATGGTTTTCACACACATTTAAATGATGGGTGCAGTATAGTGTGGTAAAGAGGGTGAGTCTATGATATGGTGTATAAGTATTATTTAAGATTAAAGTAAAAGTAAATACTACTTTGGTTGGAAGTGATTTACCAATAAATATCTCAATATAATGATATATTTTGACATTAATACTGCTTTTAAACATTCCTCTTGTCATTTGTTTAAGGGAATACTTAGTTCAATGTAATTTAGATTTTAGGTCCATGTAAACTATTTTTTCTATCGTCTCTATTTTGTAAGATAAAATATTATATATACAACAACCACTAAAACTTTTTTTTACTATGTGAGATTAATCATAAATTTTTTTATTTTTATTGTCCTTTATCTTTAAATATGTAAAATTCTTTCTGATAATTTTCTATCATATCTTATTTAGTGTTCTTTTTTTTTACTTTTATATGAGTACGATCCAATAGCTCAATTCTCCTTATTGAAATTTTCATCGGGATATAACTTATTTATCTAAATCATTTAAGTCGATTCTCTTTGTGTTTATCCTCAATTGAAACTACTCTAATTTTCTCGTAGATATATTTATTTTTTTATTTTATTTTTATAAAATATTATATTATGTTTTTGTTTAAAATATTAAGTTAGATTTATTTTTGGATAAATTACATTCGGGCTCTCGAGATTGGAAAGATATTGTAAATAGGTCACAATTTTTTTTTAAAACCTTCATTTAAGTTTCTAAGATTGTGAAAGTGTTGCAAATTTAGTTCTTTTAGAATCTCACAATTTGCACTTATTTTTTCGATTAAAACGTAAAATTTTATAACTTATTTATTATTATAATCTTCGATCTTCGAGCAAAATTAACAATCTTAGGTAGCACCGAAAAGGCACGAGGCAAAGACGGATGAGACAAATGATTTCTTCTTCCATCACGTTAGATTTAAGAGGAGCGTGTGCCGGGCGAGAAGGCAAGCATTAGATTCGATCATGGAATTTTAGCTTATTTTAAACCTTTTTTTTGGGTTATAACTTATAAGCATTGTTGTAAAAATAACGGTCTGCTTGTCCAATTAATAACTCACATCATTTGATCAGATGTAACGTTAAAATTGAATTACATATTAAATTAGTTCAAATTATAATGAATGAATTTATTTCTAAGGTACCTATAAAAAAATAAAAATAAATCATAAATCAGATAATAGTTAAGTGTTAAAGTTTAAAATAGTCGATATGTGATTTTTCATAATTTAACAGCCGGTGAGTTCTGCGTTTAAAATTGAATTCATTTGGAGATTTAACCAGACGAAGTGAACATTTCAAAGTTTATTTGGATGATAACGAGACTCATAAATTTAAACACATTTTAGTGAAATAGTTTTTACATGAATTATGATATATATGAATCTGGATAGTATTTTAAATTTAGAGGAGATTATTTGGGATTTAAAATCATAAATATACGTAATATGATGTTCTAATGTCATAGATTTGAATATAATTTACCTTATTAGTAGTTGTTATTATTAGGATGTAAAAAGGTGTTACCAGTTTTATATATTGATTTCCACGTTGTCGATCAACCTCACGTCGCCGAACGACGCAGCAACACAAACTACAACTGGGCATGAGATCTCCTCCTCCACAGGCTGTAAACCCTGCTGCTCCACAACCTACAAGATATATAATAAAATATGTCATCTCATTTTCAAGATATTATATGTAAACTTTAAGATGGGTATTTAAAATTTCTGCAAAAAGATTAAAACATTAGAATGAATTAGTGCTATAAACCTATATACATATTAAAACTTAAGATTCCCCCTTCGCGTCCATCTGACTTTGCACCAGATGGTGAATCTAGTCGACATTTTTTCAATAACGGTCTCAAGCATCTCTTTGGAGAGTTAATTCTTGTATTCGGTAGAAAGATCACTGTAGCAGGATTTGCGGGTATAGAGACTTCCCATGGACTAGATTCTAGAGTAAATTTCGCCTTTGTACTAAATTTCGGTAGAGCAGTATGTTCGTTTGTTATCCACGTGTGAGGGGTTGGTGAAACTGTTAGGCGTGGGATCAGCCGCGATGGAGATGGACTAGTTGGTTGTCTCCACGACTTAGGGCTAGGTGTCACATTCCACGTGATAGCCTTGTTCACATTGTCACGTGGGTTGGGCATGAGATAAAGTCGTGAGCTACCTCATGTGAAGCGACACAAGATTGTCTCTTATCGTGGTTTACAGTTTGACCGTAGACCTATTCGTTGTCTAATTGTTCGGGTGTCTTCTAGTGACACATGTAAGGCCTAATTTGAGTGACAGTGTGTCATCAACATGGGTAAAAAAAAAGAGCTCTGGTTCTCACTAACATGAATGAATTTACATTTCATTCACTAATACTGTTTCTATTCATGATTATTTTTTAAAAACATTAATAACTTATCATAGAATTAGTGGTAAATTAAACGGTAAAACCACATGAAGTTTGAAAAAAAAACAGAGAGGTTACGTATATTATCATTTAAAACCGAATTTAAGGTTGGGCAAGATTCAGTCTACAACTATATTTGGCTACCCAAAACAGTGGAGATCAAATTGAGGAACGTCTCGAGAGAGAATTGGATTTGGTACAAAATATATGTCAAAATGTTCTTTGATTGAAATGAAATCTGAAGTCGTGTCGTATATTTCACAGAAGCGTGAAATCAAAGTGGGTGATACTTCTAATGTCGAATCAGGATCAACTAGGACAGTACGATCAACATCTTCTGGAGTTTTTCTTGAACGAATGCATTTCTATAGTCAATATTAGACCCAGAAAAAGATAGTGACAACAGGTATAACAACATTGACCAAAACGTTTATGAGAAGAAAATCAACAAGAGAAATGAAAAATAAAGTACTTGTGTTATACCTCTACATAATCAATTTTACCACCGGCTTCAGATATCATCTGCTTGACCAAATATTTCAGTTCATGGGAGTTTTTCTGCCCTTTTTCTGCAGAAATTTTAGCTTTAGACAAGGACCTATAAATTGACAATGCCTGCAGCAAAATACAACAAGTGTCATCATCCAAAGTTAAGCCGCTATGCCCGGATATCAACAGATTCTAGATGCAAACTTTAAATAATATCAAAATTCAAAATGAACCACAACAACTCTGCAAGACAAACCTTCTCTCTGCATTCGGGTGATAGGCGCACATTGCGAGAGCTCATGGCAAGACCATCAGCCTCACGCACTACATCCAAACCAATGACTGTAATAGCGAAATCAAGATCGCGAACCTGAAAAAGATCAACTCTAAGTTACTTCTATTTGGCCTAAACTGAATAAGTTGAAAGAGCATGATAGTATTCTCCTTCTTAAACTGCCTAAAATGGACAAACTCGCAACTCTATCAGGTAACAGAATCACAATGGACACACCATCGTTTGTGTGATCCCCCAAAATCTCACTTCAAGCATGAATCATCTTCATCCATGAACAAGAAATACCCCAAGTACTTCAGTATTCATTTCTTGGAGGATTCACCCAGATCAAAGAACATTAAGGCACAAGTGCTATGAATTGCCAGGATGCCGTTAGATACTTATGTAACCAGATAGTCTAGCAGTCTACGCACTGCTCCATGAAGCCAGATAACAGAGAATAATGCACCTAGGGACTTGTTGTAATAAGGACAAAAAGTTAAAGTGGCTGCGGTAGGGCAACCACATGCAACTCTTCATTGAATCAACTCCATCCTTATAAATAGGGATGCTTGTACATTTGTAAGAATTGTTTTTGAATTTTAATTCTTCGGAAAGTGAAATATACAAGAGAAATGAGAGGGAAACTCTGTCCCATTTACTACTCCTCTTTTGCTTCTCCTTTGTTCTCCAATTTTCTAAGCTTCCACTTAGCTTTTGAATCAAACTTCATAGAAACCCTTTCAACTTCATTTGCCATAGGAAACCTCCAGTTAAAGAAAGACTCATCGAGAAGAAAGCTAAGTGCTAACAGGGAATATAAAGTGACTCCATGCATGTCAGCCCATGCCCAGGTCATCATGAGAAACATTCCTTTTTCCCCTATGAATACAAGGGAAGATCCATCAATAAAGACAACAGATGCATCCAATAATAAGCTTCGACTGAAATCCAAACTCAAAATACTTTTTGTCAATTTCCTTTGTCCTCTATTAATCTCCTATTTCTCACAAAAACTATGCCAACCTATACTACAAAAATTACTCAACTTACTACAATTTAAAATCCTATATAAACATCGTGGTTTTCCTCTCGATTCTTGGGTATCCACGTAAAAACTCCTTGTTTGATTATTATTTTTTTATCAAAAAATATTTTCACTAGTGCATGCTCTTAAATCTCAGCTAACAAAACTTTATGTTAAAATTTGGTGCTTTCATAGAGGCACAACCGGAAATCATCACAAAGTAGCATCCTAATTTCTCAATCTTTTGTAGGCACTAGCACTCACTAGCACTCCGGCCATTCCAATATGCCAACCATTGGTCCTACTGGTGAAAATATTCCCTCAATCTCAATGGAGTGTTGGGAACTTCTCAATCATTTGATGGTTGAATTGATAGTACTTATGATACCATTAATCAAGTGGCTCAAGAAGTAATAGGTTAATATATGCAATCGGATATTATGATTTGGCCATTGCCCAGGCATCACACAGATTAATTCATATTTCCCATATGATCACTTCATATAGGCCCACTAATTCGCATTGCCTTCTATTACTCAACATTTGTGCCCCATCCACGTCTTATTATTGGCATTTGCGTAAAAAAGTATCTTTGCATAATGGAAAGTCTCCATTGAAGCCCGTATATGTAAATGTGATTTAGGAGTTAGCTAAAAGGTTGGTTAATTGTAATTGCCTTGAAGTTCCATCGATTATGAAGTAGAACAAGGATGTTGAATAGTTTTGTTGAACATTAATGTTGAATAAGATCTTTTTCAACTTGCAATCACTTTGTCTTTGCTTTTTCTCTAATCAAGGTATCCAAGAGTCTTTCAGTCTTCTCACCACATGTAGGGTGGAGATGAAATGCACATTTTCCACTTAACAATCCATACCCCCCCAGCCCTAAACATAGTCTCCACGATGCTCTCATTCATTCTAAGAGAAGTGCAGCACAAAGTTATCTTCAGGAGATGCCTTTCATGAAGAGATTGGTGACCTAGGTTGGTGGCTTGTCTTTGTCATCAAAGGCAAGAAAAGGAAAGTTGAGAATGAAGGCGTTGGTGGATATAGTCGTAGTGGAGGCGTTGTTTGAGCCATTGCCTCTACATGAGTCTGAAATAACATTTGTAAAGAATATATAAAAGGAGAGTTTTGAGGGAACACAAACTGAGGAAAATATTTTTATGGGCCTTTGTTAGAAAACTTTTGCTGGCCTTAGGGAATCATGCAAAAGGCAATGTTCCAGTGTAGTAGCTACCTTTCCCATAAAGTTATAACTGTTAATTGCTTTTCGGCTACCGCCTTTTCTTCTGGTCCTCGGGTTTCCAGATAAAAACTCCGTATGTGATTAATATTCACTAGATCTTGACACTAAAGTCTCATTTTTACAGAACTTTTGCGTCAATAAGCATGAGGTTTAATATCTTAGTAACAACAACAAAGCCTCACTCACAAAACTAGTTGCAACTAGCTACATGGGCTTCTCTTCTTCATTCAGCTCTATATAAAGACCTTCATGCCTAAGGGTCAAATAACTTTGTAAGTGCAATCATCATCATGGACAATGTCTATCCTAACAGGCTGTTATAAATTGCAAAATCATTTAGACCATGCATAATCTTGAACTTTTGATTCTTTGGGTGAAATGTGAGTTTCAATAACCTTCAAAGACTCATCAAACATGTCTAAAAATAAGCAAATATTAGATTACTTGCTAAAATCTTCAACTCAATAAATTTGAAGTCAAAACTAAATCAATAGCATTGCTTCATAAAAAGACAAGAATATGCGGGTAACAAATTGTATATAAATATTTCACTTTTTGACATTTCTCACATAATGTGGAATTACCATCTACTATATGATTCTAGCATTTAAAAACAACTTGTATTCTCAGCTATTCAATTCCAAAATGAAATATAACTTCCATAAAAAAAATGAAATATAAGTAGAATAAAGCATCATAACCTGCCAGCATTAAGAAAGCAAGTAAATTTTTCAAGGAAAAGGAAACAGTAATCTTTCTGCACAACGTTGTCCGCTAAGTTGTTGGTCTCATTTTTATAATTAAAAATGCAGGAACAGCATCGCTCAGGATAAATCAACAGAATTTCCCTTCTAATACTTCAGCCAGTCAATTGTATAATAACCCACATTCAGATGCACAAAATTCCTTCAATGAAATTCATTGAAACACAAGAAATATAGTCTTTTGTGTTTGCTTTCAGGCAAAAATAAACCATAATAGTCATCTAAGCTATCGCTTCAATCAAACAATAATTAATATCAAAGAATCAGTGATGTTTTAATTCATACCATACGGCAAATAACTCGCCATTGCTGATAATCCTTCTTCCCAAAGATCGCCAAATCAGGTTCCACTATATTGAACAGCTTAGCCACCACGGTCGCTACCCCTCGGAAGAATACTGGCCGGCTCCTCCCGCACAGTCCCTTCTCCAACATCTCCACCCTAATCCACGTCTCGTGCCCGCTTCCGTCATCCTCTAGGCAAGATGCCGCCTCTCCCTCGATAGGAAGATCGCCGGGTGAGGAATGGTAGAGGTCAGCGGGGCAGAATACCGCGTCAGCGCCGGCGGCGGAAAGCTTGCGGAGGTCACCAGCTAAATCCGACGGGTAAGAGGCGAGATCCTCCGACGGAGCGAATTGGCCGGGGTTCACGTAGATGGAGACCACGGTGACATCGGCGAGGGATTTGGCGGTCCGGACGAGCAACAGGTGGCCCTCGTGGAGGAAGCCCATGGTAGGGACAAGGGCTAGGGTTTTGCCCTGAAACCGGTGGTAGCGCGACCATGCTCTCATAAGGGATTTCTCGCGAAATACCTCCGGTGCCGACATCGCCAAAACGAAATGGGGCTCGCTTCGCTGCCGGACAGTTCGGGTTTTCCGACTTCAAAATGGCTTAACAGCGGCGGCAGAAGAAGAAGTCTGTTTCGCCGTAACAACCACGAGTGGGAACCGGGAAGTGCAGGGCGGTTTGATTGACCGCTTCAAGCGATTTCAAGCGAAAGCCTATTTAATAAAATTAAGGGCAAATTTCACTCAGGTCCCTGAGTTTAAGGGTTATTATCACACAAGTCCATGTTTTTAAAATCTATCATCTAGGTCCCTAAGTTTTCAAAAAATATCATCTGGGTCCCTATTTTATTTTTTTAATAATTAACAAATATAAAAATTACCTTTATACCCTTACCCTCCCTCTCTCCTCCATTTCCGGCCTCCGCGCAGCACCGCACCGCCGACCCGCCGCCGCGCGCCCCCCCGCGCA